>JAQGBT010008092.1:0-10197 GCA_034698585.1 Disparrhopalites patrizii
TTTCTCTCTCTCTCTTTCTTTCTCTCTCTCTCTTTCTTTCGTCCTCTCTCTGTGGACTTGCACCGACATTAAACGTGTAGCCACTAATAGTAACAGAGAAGTGCCCCGTACGTCGGCATTTAATAGCATGGTACTTGTAACCATAATAACATTATACGTAAACCACTGCAAATTAATGTCTCAGTGCAGAGGGGAAGAAGAAGAAGATGATGAAAAAAACCCGTTTGTGCGCGAGGTGGGGGAGGATGCGGAATTTTTACTGGGATATGATGGAATTTTTAGAGTCATTCATGACGACAATGAGGATTTCCAGCCAGCATACCATTCACATAACTGTTTGAGATGGAGGCAAAATAGCTCACTTGGAGCTCTTCCTCGGCCCAAATATGTACTTATAAGGTCTTCCTTCCAAGAAATACATATGTATATACCAGTACATCTCTTTATTATATGTAATATATAGAGCTGGGTATGAGGCAGGAGTAATTTTTCTCCTCTCTCTCTCTCTCTCTCTCTCTCTTTCGGTGTATGCATGCACTCTCATCTCTTTAAGCCCATTAAAAATATCCTGGTAATTTATTTGAGAGAGTTTCGTATATGTGCATTTTCGACGCCGACAACATTCAATTATTTACGTAACATCAGAGCACACAACAGGACTTTTGTGACTTGAGATAAAGAAGAGAAGAAAAGTCAGGGAAAAAATAAGGAGAGAGAGAGAGAGAGAGAGAAGAAAAAAAATGATTGTGAGCTCTTCTCATCGTTGTCGTCGTCATCGTTTGTTGTTCCAAGATAAATACCTAACAATGCTAATTTTTGGCATTTGTAAACAGTTTTTCTTCTCCTTCCTCCATTTCGTCTTCCCATCTTTTTATACATTTTATTGAGAGGACAAGCTATTGTGTAACTCCAATTCAAGTTAGTTAAATCCTTTGAAGAAAAGGAGGAAAACAAGAGCATTTGATCTTCAACTCTCTTTCTTCATGGTCTTTCTCTCTCTCTCTCTTTCTCTCTCTGGACTCTTGACGTTGAAAAAAAATGGGGGAAAATGTCTAAAAGTGGACAATCTATCATTCATACGGTCTTAGTGGCCCCGGATCAAAGGATTCCCGTGAGAGGGGGAAAAGACAGAATGTATATGATACCGTTCCTTTTTTCTTCTTTTTGTGTATCTAATAATATGCCACAATGAGGCATAATCAGTCTTGAGCCGAGAAATTCTCGCTCTTGTGTCAATCCTTTTTTCCCCGTAGAGTAAATAATAATAATGGGATGTATAAAGGAGGGGAGGGAAAAAAACGGAAAATAATAATAACAAGGCAGGGGCATTATATTGGATATTCTTATTAGACCAGATAGATGTATACATATATATATATATATATAAGGATACAAAAAAAGCAGGAAGCGTGCATGTACCGGGTAAATCGACAAATCCTTTGGGACGATTATTTTATGGAAGGAAAATGAGACGAGGGAAAAAAGTTGAATTTCATGCCACTAAATCATTGCCAAAGTAAATAATACGATTACTAATGTATAGTGAGATTTCTCACTGGGTACATACACATACATACGTGTATACGTGCATTGTTACAAAAAATTGGGTAGAGTTGAGATTGAGCCAGAAAAAAAAAAATGGAAGGAAAAAATCAAAGTGACTTTTCGTCGCTTCTTCCTTTTTGTCTTTTTGCCCCCTTCCATTTCTCTTTGATGATCAAAAATATCTTTTGTGTATGCATGGTTGATCCCCCTGACAGAATTGCATGGATTTCTTCTGTATTATGTCAAAGGGAAAGAAGAAAAACGGGGCTATAAGTATCTTTCTATGTACATAATAATACGTAAGTTTTTTTGTAGGAAGGTTACAAGGGAAATTCATTCCTCCTCCCGCAGTTAAGTGGAGAGACTGTTATGATAAGAAATGCAAATGATATGACTGACCATTTACTTTTTCCAAGCCGAGAGAAAGAACAGTAAAAGAGATGGGAGGGGAGAAATGAGACGATGAGGAATCTCAGGATAGAATCAAGGGAAGAATAGAAAGGAAGGAAGAAGCGCAAGTGAACCTTGGTCATTATACAGAAGAGTAACAAATAATAATAACGTCATAAAAGTCGTCAAAGCAGTATTTTCCTCTCTCTCTCTCTCTCTTCTCTTCTCTCTTCCTCTTACATTTAACTTTTTTTTAGCTCTCATCAGCAATTAAGTCGTAACATTTCAGACACAAACAAGTTACGACTGAGCCCCGTAACACCCTAACTTCAACCATGGCTGTGCATTCTTTTTCTTCCCTTTTTTCCCCATCACCTTTACCTTACTAAGGCAGGATTAGGAATTCGACAGTAATACCAAAAAATCATACATACTTCCGGCTGTGCCAATAGCAGTAATAATCCATTTACTTCTCTTGTTACATTTATGTATAAATAGAACAATATTTTTTAAACCTTTTTAAACTTGCAGAGAGAGAGAGAGAGAGAGAGAAAAGTTCAAATGGTGTTCTTCACCTTTTAGTTCTCCCTACTGAGATTCTCTCACTTTCTTCTTTTACCCTTTATGTTGTTCTCTTTTGTACAGATGTATTTGCCTATTTTTATATTTGTATCCATGGCTTTCTTTCTCTTTCTTTCCCTCAAAATCTGCACATTTCTTACATCATTTTTCTCTCTCTTTCTCTCAAAATCTGTGCATTTTTTTCTCTATTTTTCTCGCTTTCTCTCAATATCCGTGCATTTCTTTCTCTATTTTTCTCTCTTCATTTCTCTCAATATCCGTGCATTTCTTTCTCTATTTTTCTCTGTTCATTTCTCTCAATCTGTACATTTCTTTCTCTAATTTTCTCTCTATTTCTCGCAATATCTGTATATTTCTTTCTCTATTTTTCTCTGTCTATTTCTGTCTCTGTTTTGCTGTCTATTTCTTTCTCTATTTTTCTCTGTCTATTTCTCCCAATATGTATCTGTATATTTCCTCCTCTATTGTTTTCTCTCTTTCTCTCAATGTCTGTACATTTCTTTCTCTATTTTTCTCTCTCTTTCTCTCAATATCTGTATATTTTCTTCTCTGTTTTTCTCTCCCTTTCTCAATATCTCTCTTTCACTCCATATATTTCTTTCTATTCCTGTACTTCTTCTTGGTTCTTTCACTCTCTGTGTTTTGTGCTCCCTTTCTTTATCGGTATGTATTAGTATATTATATATTTTTTGGCTCCCTCTTTATTTACATATATTTGTTTATCTTTAACTCTTCATCATTCTGTCTCTTTCCTTTACCTCAATCATTACCCTGCCTATTTCTTTCCTGTTCTTTTTCTCTTTCTCTCTCTCTCTCTTGACATCATTTCCTGTCTGCACCTTTTACCAATATTCTCCTGTATGACTTTATATCCCTGGTTTACGCCCCATCTCTTCCCCAACAATTATTATCCATCTATGAATTTTCCAACTGTTCTTTGACATTTCTCTCCTTTCGTTTCTTTCCGTCTGGTCTACCTCTGTTCCATAAGGGTGCCTTTGCTCTTGATGCGTACACAAGTACATATGCATGTAGGCATCTTCCATTAATTTTGCACTTCCTCCATCCTAAAACCAACTTCCAGAGTAGATTTTTAATGAGTTCAACTTTTACTGTGTGTCATTTCAATTTATTTGTAATTTTTTACTTGGGACCGGGATATATTTTCTCTCTCCCATTATATAAAATCATACACCTACTGCTATTGTAATCCCCTCCTCTCCATCTCTTTCATTTGCATCTAAATTTTTTTGTTCGTGATTTTAATGGGACGAATGTTAATGAATAAGGAGAAGAGAATTGTGATGAGCCTCCACCTTTCGGATCACATGATCGTTTTAAAATAAAAATGAAAAGGTGCCTCTTACAATACAAGAGTGAGAGTGAGGGCAGGAACCCCAGAGGAAATTGGGCGCATTTAAAGGAAATAACTTTTTTTTCGAGGAGCTATCATCTCTTTTTTGGTGGAGCTGCAACAAAAGTAGTTTATTCTTGTCTCAAAAGAAAATGATGTGAGGTGGTCAGGTCATGTTAAACATTTTTTTTGGGAGATTCTCCTATCATTTTCCCGTCCTTTCTTTCCTTAGATTGCTGTAATTACATTAGGGAGGGAATCATTTTGTTTCTTTTTGAGGGGGGAATTGTGAAGGTTATGCGACGTTACTTTCCCGTCCTGACTGTGACACAATTAATAATGTGTCTGTAGAGTTCCTCTGTGGAGTTCACGCCTTTTTTCCCCCTAGAGTTTCTCTCCTCTTTGGAATTAAAGTGCATCTTCGGCCCGGAAGACTTTTGTCTGGGAGTGTGGACTAAGTACTATGCAGATGAAAGGGCAACAAGGAGGATCGTGGGATAATAATTAGGGAAAATGGAAAGTGACTAATAATAGTGGTTTTTCTTCTTGTTCTTCTACACGCACACAATAATCAAAGTCATAATAATTGCACCAAAGAGAGAAAAAGACAATGTTTTGGAAGAGAGAGATGGATCAAGATACTCTCGCCCTATATCATTTCCCCTTGACCTCTCTCTCTCTCTCTCTAACTTTTCCCTTTCTATTAAATCCCAAATCTTAAATTGCTACAATAATAATAACAACAACAATTTTCTCCTTCACTTCCCTTTTGGTGTGGTCTCAAAGGAAGTTTAATATAAAATATTAAATTATTTCTAAGGAGGAAATGCAGAGAGACAGAAAGAAAGAAATGTTGGAGCAGTTTAGAAAGTGATTGATATACTCATTTTAATTTCAAGCGGAAGATTTTATACGAGAAGGTCCTTTCTTCTTCTTTATTATTGTGGTCAATATACACATTATATTGTCTGCGGGTTAATTTTTTTTTCTCGTTCTTTTTTTTTTTTTTTTGGTCATAAAAAAATTTCCCCGCAGAAGCACGAACTTTTATAATAAGAGTGAGTGCAGTTACAAGCCCCGAGACATTGACTCTCTCTCTCTCTCTCTCTTGCTCTGAAGGTCAAGGAAGAGAGGAAGAGAGGAAGAGAGGAAGAGAGACAGAGAGAGAAAGAGAGAGAGAAATGACACCCAAGCTAATTAATTCTAGAGACGATTCCAACAAGAAATGACGATATCTCCATTTCCTTCCCCCATCCATTCCTTTCCACATAATAAGGCATAAAAGACGATGGGATGTGAGGATTAAATTGGTCGCAAATGGTCACAGGAACCATAATAGATGGAAGAGTCATTCATCCAAAACACACAAGTACCACTACACTTTAGACAGCGGCGTGACTTTGCAAAAATTAATACATTTGTGTCTGCACAAACCTTTCTATATGTGCCTCAGAAATGAAATAGTAAAGGGGGATGGGGGGGAGGGGGAAATAGAAACAAGTCTTCTGTCACATCCTCCGTAAATAGGAGGAATGAATGTGTATAAGCACCAAGATTGCCCTTTAAGTACGAATCTGTATACTTTATACATACATGGGTGGAAGCATTAAAATGAAAAAAAAAATCTAACACCTTCAGTCTTTCCGTGACAAGCTTTCTGCCTTTCTATAGTCTCTCACCCAGCCGCCACCACATGCAGTGTCTTTGCGAACATTTTTTTGTGGATGAACATATTTATTTATACACGCTTTGCCCAAATAATAATTCATGTGTGCAGTGTGAATCAATCAAGGAATTATTAAATCCCAATGTTTTAGCCTTTCCTATATGAGAGTCGGAGGGATTAAAGGCAGCCAGGCGACAGAAAGAAATCAACGAAAGGAAGTCACAGAGAGAGAGAGGGAGACAGAGAGACAGGCAGAGAGAGAGAGAGAAAAGAGAAAGAGAAAATTGAGAGAGCGAGAGAAAGAGCGATAATTAATAGGCAGAGCGAGAGGAGAGAGAATTGATAGGTAGAGAGACTACAGATGATGGGCATAGACAGAGAAGGAGAGAGAATGGAGAAAGAGAGAGAGAGAGAGAGAGAGAGAGAGAGAGCGAATGGACCGAGAGATAAAAAGAGAGAATGGAGAGAGACAGAGAGAGAGAGAGCGAATGGACCGAGTGATAAAAAGAGCGAATGGACCGAGAGAGAAAGAGAGAGAATGGACAGTGAGAGAAAGAGAGAGAATGGACAGAGAGAGAAGGAGAGAGAATGGACAGAGAGAGAAAGAGAGAGAATTGACAGAGAGAGATAGAGAGTTAATTGACAGAGAGAGAATGAGAGAGAATTGACAGAGAGAGATAGAGAGTTAATTGACAGAGAGAGAAAGAGAGAGAAAGAGAGAGAAAGAGAGAGAAAGAGAGAGAAAGAGAGAGAAAGAGAGAGAATGGACAGAAAAATAGAGAAAATAGCAAAAAGAAAAAGTGCAAATTTAGAGAAAGATTGAGAAAATTGAAGAAAAAAAACGTGACTGAAAGATAGGGAAAATAGAAAGGATAGTGATAGATAAGGAAGAACGAAAATAGAAAAACAGAGGCAAAATGGAGAGACAAGATAAGAAACAGAGAGACAAAAGGGAGCTTAAACTTACAGTTACACCCAGTGAGGAAAATTTATCACCGACGAGGGCAAGATCAAGGAATTTGTAGCCCCTCAGAAAATAAATAAATTGATTGCAGTCAACAGGGAGAGAAACGCGAGAAAAATGCGAAGGGAAAGAGAGAGAGAGAGAAGAGATGACGGAAGAAAAAAAATAGAGTAAACATCCGAAAAGAGTGAGCGAGGGAGAGAGAGAATCATAAGGAGTGTAAGTACATAAATCAATCCTAATTAAAGTTGGAATGAGCATCCTCTCAGTCTCACTATCTGGTTAATTTGGTCTAATAATCTTCAAAATGCTCCCGTTATCATACGGCTTCTTCAGTCCTACGCACAGATTCACGCAGAACGTGATTTTGCATGCATCTCCTCCAACTCTTCTCTGTCCCTCTATCTCCACTCACTCATCTCATGTTATATAGTAAAAATGGAGGTTTTTTCCCCCTATTTTACCTTCGTCTACTATACAAGATACAAATATACCTCTAACTGACTGCACTTGCACACACGAACTATTTCTCAGGTGCTCATCCGCACATCAATTCAACCTGCAAAGGGAAAAAGAAGTTCCTTACCGAAAAAAAAAAGTCCACATACCCAGAAGTGTATATTTTAATGCATGTATATAGGTACAAGTGAGTGGGTGCTTCCAATTTGTTCGTTTTTTTGGGGGGGTTTAAGGAATCTGTCTTATATGCCCATGGACGTTGAATCTTTTCTGTGTTTTTTTTTTTTAGAAAACACAAACCCATAAAAAGACTCTTCATTTATAGAAACTTGTAAATGAAAACACTTCTCATTCTTCCTCTGCATTGGGGAGGTACATTGAGAAAAAAAAGTGTAAAAGTTTTTTTTATTTATTTTGAAACCGTTCCGTTCAAATTAAGGAAAAACTCTGAAAAACAATTACAAAGTAAACCCACATAGTCTTCCTGCTTGACTTTTCCCAAATTCTTTCTCAGCCTCCACCTCTATCTTATCTTCTGGTTTTTTTCTAACTGTTCATATACATATACACATTTCTAATCTCACAGCTCATCTTCAGTTCCATCAAATCTTAACCTATTCTTCAGAGGATTTCTAGTGGAGCTTTTCCCTGGTGTGGACATATATTTAATAATAAGAAAAAGTCTCCTTTTTGTAAATGGGCAGATCTTTGACTTAGTATACAGTTTGAAGGGACGAGTTTGGCGTTGATTGCGTGTAAAAGGGGGAGGGCCAATGAAATGTCAAGATAAACAAGGGACGCTTGTCATCCAGTCAACACTTTTTCTCTTTAGATGAGGAATAATTATTTTTTTAAGGATGAAAAGGAGGAGATATACCGCCTTCTCACCATGCATGTGAAGGAGAATTATTAATGTAACGTTTTTCGGTCACTTTTATCCAATGTATTTCACTATAATGTATATATAGTATGAAGGGAGAGGGGGGAAATTTAAAAAAAAAACAAAGGAAAAAAAACAATAAAATTAGATCATATACCCCCACCACTTTTGCTCCGTCTCAAAAGTGTTCCCGTCACTTTTTTTTTCCTCAAGGAAAATCCTTTGGGTGCTTCATATGGGAGAGACTGAGAAAAAAAGGATAAAAAATCCGCCGAAACTCATTGAGAGGCGGCGAACAACAAAACGTTAGGGTGGTAAAAAATAATTGACTCATTTTATTCATGAACTTATACATATGTGCCTTGAGTTCAATCAGGGAATTGGAAAGTGTACGAGATTTATATTTTTTAAGTGGATTATACCCTCCATTTTTTTTATGCCATGTACCAAGAGATATACAAGAGTAAGGAGGACTTGTCAGGCCTTGTTGTATTTTTTTTTTTTTTACCTTTTCCCAATAATTACGCTCGTTTCATCTTTTCCATGTACGATCTACATCCATACAGTAGACCTTATAGAAGCTAACAATAGCTGTAATGAAGAAAGCATAAGCGATCAAAACGATTGAGGCTCAAAAAAAAAATTAAGGCAGAAGACCGTGAAATTCAGGGAAGCCTCTTCACTTTACAAATTCCTCCATTTTTTTCAATTTAAACTCTTTTTTTTTTTTGAACATACAACGTTCCTCTCATCTGCGTTTCCTTGCATGTGTATCACACCCACACCATGCATTAAATGGTGCGATTCGGGAAATTCAAAGTTTTGGTAGAAAAACTCATTTTTTTAAGGTTTATGTGAGTAGTTTTTTTCCCCTTGAAAATCTCTAAATTGATACTACCCCGCACAATTAAATCCTTCCGGTTTCACAATCCCCATAAATCATGGGCAGTTGCAAAAATGCAAGGTCATTTGTATAGCCAACGGTGTAAGAGAAAAAAAAATCAAGCAAATCAACCGCAATATAGGAATTAATGTACAAGAAAATCTTTGAGGAATTTATTAATTGAGCAAGAGCAGACCCGGTAACATTCTTGTTGGGCAATCCTTCAGTTATCCACGTCCCATTTTTATAACTGTTTGCACAATAAATTAGCTATGGATTATCCATCTTTCCACAACAGACTGGCTGAATTAATAGAAGCAAATCGAATTAGTCCATGCTCAAAACACATGGCATAGGAAATACCACAGACAAAAAAAAATACCATTTTCTACAAACGGACTATGCGCATTCTTTATTAAATACAAAAGTTCTCACATCCCAAGCAAAAAGAAAGCAACTCCTGTACAAAAATAGACACACATACCACCACAATCCCTGCAAATGTCGAGAAGACAATCCTCCATTTTCTCTCCCTCCACCGACATAGTTCTTCTAGTAAGCTGACAATTTTCTTTTGCCATTCATAACAACAATTATTATTATTTCAGTTCTACGAAAAATAAAGTCTCATGATCCTTGGTTTTATCAAGTATCAAGAGAGAAATGTGCCACTCGTGTCTCAGTGTTAACAAAGGTTTTTTTTTCTCGTGTGTCTGCATGTGTTTAATAATACCGCCAGAAAAAAAAAGTCCATAGTACATACTTGGGATAAAAGGGTAAAAAAAAGGACTTGGGGATGAAATATGACGATGGTAACACAAATGTGCACACACATAAATGCCGAGACTTGCATATGACACTAAATGGACAAGAATTGATACGTTCCACTGCGTGGATTCTTGCGTAAATAAAATAGCAATGAGGGGAGGACAGGGAGAAATACATAAAGGGAGAGAGATAGCACATGAAAAAGAGGGACGAACGAAGAGAAAAGTTAGATAAACCGGCAGAGAGAGAGAAGAGAGAGAGCAATCAGCTCAAAGAAAGAGAGAGACACCAAGAGAGTCAGGGAAAGAGAGAGAAACAAAGGGTTAGAGAGAGAGAGAGAGAAATAAAGGAGAGAGATAGAGAAAGAAAAAGTTAGAGAGAGAGAAAGAAAGAGTTAGAGAGAGAGACAGCAAGAAAGTGAGACAGATAGAAAGAAAGAAAGGGTTAGAGAGAGAGAGAATGAAAGGGTTAAAGAGAGATAGAGAGAGAAAGAACGAAAGGGTGAGAGAGAGAGAACGAAATGGTTAAAGAGAGAGAGAGAGAGAGAGAGAGAGAGAGAGAGAGAGAGACAGAACGAGAGGTTTAAAGAGAGGGAGAGAGAATGAAAGAAAGGGTTAGAAAGAGAGAGATAGAGAGAAAGAGAGAGATGGAGAGAAAAAGAGAGAGAGAGAAAGAGAGAGAGAGAGAAAGAAAGAGAGAGAGAGAG
>JAQGBT010008093.1:0-10196 GCA_034698585.1 Disparrhopalites patrizii
TCCGTAGTAGTCATCAATAGTGTATTGTTAAGTTTTCATTTTAATGCTTTTAGTGCTTTTGGCTGTCCCTATTTATTAACTTGGAATATGTAGGGCTGGCATGAAGATCATTAAATCTTACTGGCACCATGATAATTTATTCCCATTTTCAACAATTACCGACCACGTAACATGCACAATTTTCTGTGATTGGATTTCTTTGACAATCAATTATTCCCTCTCTATTATAGATTGACCCACATTAATATAAACAGGCCTTCAAATTGGATATGTATTAGTACGACAAAACGATGTATGTGTTATGCAATATTAATACTAACCATGAACTTTTATGCCAGCAATTACTATTGTTTTAAAGAGTCAATCATCTTTATCATCATTCTTATGGTCTGCATGTGGAAGCATGACTGTCGAAGTAGAACGTTAGTATTTGTTCTACGATTTAACCCCTGACATTAACAGGCTCTTCGAATTGCTTCTGTAATTTGTTCTTTAACTTTCCATTTACCTTTATACGCACATTAAAAACCATTATTGTCTTACGTCACGTTAGAACCCGTTTAGAATTGCCACTGTAATTTGTTCCTTGGATTTCCATTCAACTGTATAAGCGTTATTGTCATGAACAACATTAACAATCTTTTATAGAATTGATTCTGTAATTATTCTTTAATATTCCGTCCTACACATTTGTGAACTTTACATTTTCCAAGGAATAAAGACCTAATACAGACAATTTTCCATTGATAACATTAATATAAAGTGAACCAACGAACCAAATCACGACCTGATACATACATAAGCAGGTATAAAGAAAATAAATTATGTATATAGCATATGAAATCTTACCTGACCAAAATCATGTACAAATCAAAAGCTGCGGGGATTATTACATAACAAAGTTTTCAAAACTGAAAAGAGTAAAAAGCAGTAACAAAAATATACCGCAAATAAAAAAAAAACACGTTTACTCCTTTTCATTTTCACTTGTTCAGGGAAAAAATAGGTGTTAATGTGGTCATTCGTTTTATTAATGATTTCCAAGCCACATGGTGAGGAAAAGAAGGTCTATTAGTAAATGGACGGGGATTTGTGAGGTTTAAAAAGCAAAGGGGGGGGGTTTGCGGAATATAAAATCTAATCATGTTTAAAATTACTGAGTCAATGAAATCAAAATTCCGGTGACTGTTATGTCAGGAAAATTTTGCTCACTGGAATATGTCTGGGAGACGAGAGGGCAAGAGGAATGACAAGGCACTTTAACTTCATGGTCACGCAATCCTTTTATATATGTTGCAAAGGATTTCCACGCGAAAAAAAAAATGCTTGAAACTTACTACGCAAGTTCCTCCAGCAAAAAGTTGACGTGCCGTGGTATGAAGATGGGGCTTTTCTCTTCGCTTTTTTTTCCTTCGTTTTATTCGAGTGTCAAATAGCCACACGACCGTTGGGGCTCGGAGCAGCAAAACGTGAATACTCTTCATTTACACACTTCATTTTTATAGCTAGTGATTTTTTTTTTTGACCCCAACATGGATAAGGTAAGAAATTTCCACACTGAATTTTGTTTTGTAGAAAATATTTGAACAAGTTATAAGAAGATTTTTTTTTATTGAAAGGGCGTTTTTTTTAGGAAATGGAATGTCTTTTCGCAATACCAATGTAAAAATTTAGATTTTCTGGTTGTCGAATATTGTTGATATCGATAATTGTAAAATGTTTGTGCTACCCTGATTTTTTCAACCCTTTTTTTTTCAGAGCTGCCAAGTGTGGGTGGGAGTTGGTGTGATCGTCGTCACTGCTGCTATTGCCTATTTCGTCCGTACAAGATCCCGACCACGAACATTGAAAGACTCGAATACGAAATATGCACTGAAACTGGTGGAAAAAATCGATCTTTCTCACGACACGCGCTTATTTCGTTTTGAATTGCCATCCGAACGGCACATTCTAGGACTCCCGACCGGGCAACATGTTCATCTCTCCGCCAAAGTTAATGACCAACTTGTAGTCAGGCCCTACACTCCTGTGAGCAGTGATGATGACCTTGGACACATGGATTTGGTCATCAAGGTTAGCACGAGATGGACGTAAATGTATACATTTTCTTTTGTTATGAGGGAACCAAATTATATAACTTCATTCATTACAACCATCACAAATCATAATATAATAATTAAGCCCCTTTATTTGTCCACTGCTTTAGGCACCCGATTTTAGTAGTATGTTCTTAACGTAGTGCAAAACGCAATGTAAGTATATATGTTTTGCAATTTCGCAGTTTCCGTGATGAGTTCTCTAAATGTTTATGCGTATAGAATGTTTTCTTTTAAAATAGGTTTATATCCACCACATCGCCGGTTTGTTTTGTATTATAGGTGAGTTTTTTGGCGAGGGTGTGCAAACCAATCTAAGCTCTTATTTTCGTATGTAATAATCAGTTCTTTATGACATTACAGTTTAATTGTGATGGATTGCTTAACATTTGAAACAAGCAGTGTTTTTATCTTACGAAAGAACCTAAACCAAACCAGCAAAAATGTTTGTAACTGTACATAGAAGTATTAGTAGTTTCTGGTTATTTGCTGAATTGAAAAAATTCGTCAGCTATTATATTATTGTATAGTCTGAAAAGAAGAGCTATTTTCTTGGAAGTGCACCTTTGTGGGGTTTCACAAGTTTTTGCCACTGCAGCAGTCCGACAATTATGTCTCTTCGGCAAAATCTTTACGTGTCACTTGATTCATTGAATTATGTTTTTCTTGCCGTTCTGGTGAGATTTTGTTTCCTTCTTGCGGTTGTAGCTTTAATTTTCGCCGCAATGGCAAACCACAGCATATTTTTACGTTTATTGAACGTATCTTTCACTGGCTGTACATGTTGAGAATTTGTCATGACACGGAAGTAGGGTGTTTTAGGTTTAGTGTATTGGTTCCTGACAAAGGTTCAGGGAGTCTTGCTGAGCTGGCTCTTTTATTTAATTAATTATTTATTCTTTCTATGTTCAGGTGTACTTCAAAAATGTGCATCCTAAATTCCCTGACGGTGGCAAGCTTACACAGTATTTAAATGACTTACCGCTCGGGTCCACGATTGATGTGAGAGGACCTTCTGGACGATTGGTACGGTTAAACGCTTCGTTCTTGTTGTCATAAGGTTTCGTGGTCCCTTCAGCATACAGTAAACAATGTGTACTTAATACATACATAAATACATGTTATTATCTATGTTGTAGGTCTACAATGGAGCTGGAGAATTTGCAATCAGAGCTGACAAGAAAACCCCACCCGAAATTGTGCGCGCAAAGAAAGTGAACATGATTGCAGGTATTTCATCTAAACTGTGACCACAATTAGTGCCTATTTTAGTAAATATTACAGTTCAGGTTGTTTTACGCGTTTTATTTGTTATAAATACACTAATGTTGATGTTTTTCTTCGTGATTTTTCAGGAGGCAGCGGTATTACACCTATGCTTCAGATTGTAAAGGCCGTTTTCAAAGAGTCTAATGACATCGTTTCTTTGTCATTGATTTTTGCGAACCAAACGGAGGAAGACATTCTCGTTCGCTCTGATTTGGAACAGATTCAGAAAGAACATAGTGATCGTTTCAAACTGTGGTACACATTAGATCGGCCACCAAAGGGTATTCAAATTTGCTGAATTACTTTACTGTAGTTTCATTCTTAATTCTTTAAGTACGAATATATGATTGCAATTTTTTGTATTTTCAGACTGGAAGTATAGCTCGGGATTTATTAGTGAAGAAATGATTCGGGACCAGTTTTTCCCTCCTTCACCAGACACAATCGTTTTGATGTGTGGACCACCCCCTATGATTAATTTTGCCTGTACTCCAAACCTTGACAAGTTGAAATACGACCCTAAATTACGCTTTGCGTACTAAAGTTCATGGAACAATTTAAACTGAAAACCGGTTTGAACGTTTTTTGTTTTGGAACAAAACCGATGAAAACCATATTATAAATGGCGTAGTCGTTGATAAATCATACTCAAAAAAAATAATAAATTAAAGATACTCGTGAGAATCAAATTGTTGTGAATTTGGATATGGAATTTAATTAGTAATACCTATTTTGTAGTGAAAAGTAAACCTAAATGTTTGGACTACAATAATTTGGTTGGTGAATACGAAGCAATAAGTTTGTTATCGCAGTACATGCGATACCTGATTTCATTGTAAATGATGGATATGAGGACGCTTAACAGATACCAAATAAAAATACATATATATGCGTATGTAGAAACTTTTGCACCTTATGCGTAAAACTTTTTTAAACGAGCTGGTGTTCATCTCAGATCACACAATATATGATTTTTTCCGGACATTATTCTGGACACCACTTAGCCAAGTGACTTTGAACTCAGCGTAAGGAATAAAAGTAGGCAGTTTATTCAAGTAGCATTAGAATTAGAAGTATGACAAAATACAAAAGTACGAGAATCAAATACAGTCATATCACTGGGAAATCAGTGGTACGGACGGAGTTGTTGGAAATGTGGACGGAATGGATTGCTTATGTAAACTTCACAGCGACAAACAAAGCTAAAACTAAATATTGTAAATATTATCACTAAATTTTAAAATAATTAAATACATTATTTTCTTTCTTGTCATGGCTGTTCTGCTACGAATGTCATATGTTGAGCTTTGTCAACTTCACCAGTCACGGCAAAAAAATATTGAAAAACACAGTCAACCCCACGAACAACAAAGATGGCATGAAAATAACCCCAGAATTACACCAATGATCAAATTCACAGAAACACCAGGTGACGTCATCATAGTAGTCTCTAGAAACATATTCAAACCAAATCATTCATAAATTTTATTGCCAAATTTGCGGACAGAAAATGCTTGGCTACTATTTTTCAACGCGTTGTGAATAATTAATTACCGCCTGACGTCCAGCTCTCTTATAGAGTTGTTGACGTAGTGAGCCAACTGAATGTCTTTAGCTGCAGGTCGGCATCCTTCGTATTTGTCAGCGGGCACATCATGTCGAGAGTACAGAACTTTGTTCAAGCAGTCCCTTGTTATAATTTCGTCGGCTATGAAAATACAATAAACATTATTTAACTTTTCAAATCAAATCAAATTTATTTAAGGATTACATTCGAACGAACCCATCTCATCCATACAGTCAAAATGCAGTGCTTAAATAATCATAGTTTAAATAATTTTACAGTTCGCATAACATACACAACGCAGTTTACATTATTTCATTTTTGAATGATTTCATAATTCATGTGCTGAATATTCAATGCGACAGTGGAAAACCGAAAAAAGTTATACATATACAAAACTAGGCCGAAGTCGGCGGCGAAGCTGATTGAAAATATTTTTTCAATATTTTTGGCGAAAAAATTAACAAATTTGGATCAGGCGTAATTCAAAGCGACTCAAAAAGGTTCAAATGGGAGGCTTATCACTTGTGCTAAAGTGACGCTGTTTCTAAAAATGTATTTAAAAATTTTTTTACGTGGACTTTACATTGCAAACTGAACATTGAAATTGCAAACTGAATTTACTTTCAATTTTTTTTAAGTGGTTTTTACAATGAAAAAGTGAAGCGTTAAGCTTCGTCCGGAGTATAAACGTAGCATTACTCGTTAAAAAAGTGTCACGCTCATCTCTGCAATATTTGTATAGATAGGTCTTTAAACGTTGAAATTTATTACCTCCCTTTCTTTCAATTATCTTCACACACTTGTCACAGGAGGTGGTGTAATACCAGCGCCAGTCGAATGGAGTTGCACAACCGGGTTGTGTGCTAACGCACTGGTAACACCAAACGCTAGCCGTAACTGTGAATAGTAATCGCAATTATTATTTAAACGATATGCGTACGCACATACTACATACATGTGTACATTTCATCAAAAGTCTCTCCTACTGATTGTGATACTTACCATTCGGTGCTATAACTGTTAGAACAAACAAAACTGGATATAACAATTTAAGGTAATGCATGGTTCCAATTTCCAATTATCCACTAGCGTGGATAAAACAGAATTAACTGTTTTGAAAATATTCTATTCTTATAAATCACAACCACTTCCACACAAAAAAAATGAAGCAAAAACGAATTTGCGTGGATAAAATCTGGCACTTTTGCAGCTACATATAAATTAATTAAGCTCCCTGTTCCGTTCTCACAATTTTCTGAATTAACTAATATTACCTGAGATTTTGACAGACACTAACAATTTAAATTCCCACAGCCGCGCCCAACAACGGGCTAAATTGTTATTGTTTGCTGCAGAAGTCGCACTCGTCATTCCTATTGTTTTTTTTATACATGATTCATCACATCCCGCGCGAAACGCACGAGGCTTCTCCCATTCAAACTTGCTTTACCCTCAACCGCATACCTCCATATTTTTATTTGCAAGATTTCCGAGGTATTAATGTAAGAAATTGTTCTCTGCTTTGTCTGATCCCCTTATGAAAATTAAGTGCATGAGAAGTATTAATGTAATAAATAATGCAATACAGAATTTACAGAAAAATTAACTCGTACTACTTATGTGTAAAATTACAATCTTAAACACTAATAATAATAACGTTGGCACGATAGCCCGGAAATCAGGCACTTTTAGACTGAAATAAAATGCTTTTTTGACAAGTGACTTGATTTTGATACACAGACAGATTTATCGGTCTCCTCAATTTTTCAAAAATAAATCGGGTTGCTCGTTTCGTTACATTATGATTGAATACGAAAAATGTGTGCCTATTTATTTTTATAATGAAGGACACGCTTTGCATTTGCGAGTTAATAATGAGTCGCTGGATTTTTTGAAAAACGGATCTTATATAAGTACGCACATACACGTAAAACGATATTTAAAAATTACTACAAATAATCATTTATAATAAACAATAAACGGTATTCCATGGGTACAACATTGATAATATTATACGCGCTTATAGGAGCTATCGAAGATGCACGAATCCAATAAATAATTACATATTACATCCCGATCCTGCAATATTCACGAAAACATCACGGAGACGTGACACAAGAACATGTAATTCCGTGTATCTGGCATTTCCTGACGTTGGTATCTGCCCTGCATCCACAGCATTTCCGCAAGCTTTTTAATATGGTACTGAAAGATGCGTGAAGATTCAACCATACACATCTACCCATAGCGAGTTCGTAATTGACTTCACCAGTGAACGTTATAAAATATTGTGACTTCCTAAAGTAACGTCTGGCCTTATTTCAATAATATAAGCTTACAAGTTCAGTTATTTTCCAAAACAACAGGTACAAAAAGCATCACACACGACTTTATCATTATAATAATCGGCTTCGGTTACCGCTTTTTATAAACACAGGGTTGTAACTTCAATTTTGGAGTCTTTCCGTGGTCCACACTAACATTGCGGTTTTTTCGAAACTCAAATAAATAGAAAACGTTTCCACTAGACTCAAGCGTTAGTTCCGTTTCTGACTGCTCCTGAGTTGTCACAAATCCGAATTGCCTCATTCTCTTCAGAAACGAGTTCACATTATTGAATCTACTAGCTACTTCGGCAATTTTTAAAACCCCTCTGCAAACACAAATATCGGCAATACAAGAATAAGTAACAATTTCATTAATCATTTGTTTTTAAATTCTTACATACCTCTTCTTGAGAACTCGATTGGCCTCACATATGAATTTCCCAATATCCACTCCCATGAGAGACAAGCAATATACTGCTACATCAACTGTTCCATTCGGTAATGGGCAATTGCTCATGTCACACGCCGTCACTCTTTCGTTCAGGGCAAACAGATCAAAAGAATGAACTTTATGTGGGACAGACTGTGCTAGACGAGCTTCTCCGCAACCAAAGTCGGCAACCACACTGGTTTCAGATACAGATTCCTTTATCCAAGCTATTATCAGATTCAGAGGATCCACCGGCCACTGCTGAATTCTTTCCTTGTAAGTCTCATGATACTGGGCAAACACCGATACCTCCGAATCAAATGCTTCCTCCGGGTTCTCATTTTTCATGCTATCCAAATCTTCATTCAATTGCCTAATGAAATGTAACCCATAGACGCAAATTTAAAAGTATTTCATAAATAGCAACAGTAGTGACTTCATTCGAAGGGTAAATGATAAAAAACACTGTCATGTACACCCACCTAAACTTGGCAGCATTAAGCCTCTTCAACATTTTCTCCCGTAAAGTCAAATTTTTCGTGCTTGTCGTGCTTGTTGAAGTAGTAGCTCCATAGTTCTTCTTCCGATTGTCGGAAGCCCTGGTGGCACTACCGAGGCTCTCCGTTTTATTTTTCCACTTTTTCGTTGACTTTGGTATCCGGACATCTGTAAAAAGCAACGACACTCATTACCTCATGAAATGACATCAACAAATAAAGACATTTAAGTACATCCAGCATTTGATGCATGCACCCAGCATTTGTTTTCATGATTAGTGATCTCGCCGGACAACATTAAATCCGGCGTACAATCATAACTACCTCAAATAACCAGATGCTTGTTCTAATAACAATTAACAATTATTATAATTATACCTTTTTGTGCGGACTTGAGCTTCTTCCTACTTTTAGATTTCCCACCGCCACCAGCAGTCTTACTTTTCTTAGTTTTTCCCATACCGTCACAATTTTTAAAAAAGCAAATTGAACAACTGATCAACTGATGACTGACCTAACAGACAAACCCAATTATCCTGACACTAAAGCAGCACTAGTTTAAAATAGAAAAAAGCATGACTCCTGGTAAAAAA
Source organism: Disparrhopalites patrizii (assembly GCA_034698585.1). Taxonomy (NCBI): domain Eukaryota; kingdom Metazoa; phylum Arthropoda; class Collembola; order Symphypleona; family Sminthuridae; genus Disparrhopalites; species Disparrhopalites patrizii. Next base: position 8,780 of record JAQGBT010008093.1, read on the forward strand.
AAAAAAAAGATATCCATACAGTCGACAGCCTCGACAGTATGTACTAGGTACTAGTACAATCCAAACACATGTTCCTGCATGCGTCCTCCCGCGTCTGTAAAAATACGGATGAAGTGCATCATTTAGCTTCTTTCACCCATCCATCTCCATGTTTAACTTAACATGCGGAGTATAGAGATAGGACACAAGAAGTTCGAGTTTTTAGCAAAAAAGAAAAGGAAATTAAAAAATATATTTTACCGTTCTTTTTCAAGATTTTCCAAGATTTACTCGATTGGACTTTGACCCCAGCGTGGGACATTAAAGTTCATATAAGGGAGAATGAAATGAATGAATAAATCCATATTTTTCTCAATTTTTGTATGGTGTTTTTATTGACAAATAATCTAATATCTAAATATAATAATATTAATAATTGATTTCTCTTACTGCAGTTAACTGAAGGATCTGCAACAGAAATTTTGCAAATAAGCGGAAAAAAAGCGTTTTCCTTTTCAAATGAACAATTCTTTGAATTTCGCTCGAATCTTACCAAACGAATTGTTTTCTGAGCCTACGTAAAGTGTTAATAAACCGAAAGTATCTACATTGTATTGATTTTGATCATCTTATGCATTAGGACCGCATTGAGATGATCGAATTATGTACATCACCATCGATATTTAATTATACAATTTCTTTTTAAAGGGGAAGCAACTTATTAAAATGTTTTCTTTGAAAATATTATTCAACTCTTTCACTATTATGCAGCCTGTGTTATTGCTTGTTGCCCATGGCCTTTATTTCATGACACTTTTTTAAGGATGTAAAATCAGCTATGAAAATTTAAATTGTATAAAGTTCGTTAATTTTGCGTATTAAAGCCTTATAAATGCACCATCGAATGTAATTTTTGTCTTTTATGCGTGATTTTTTTATAACTCTAAACTCGAACGCTATTGTGTAGGGAATAAGTGAATTATTGATTTTGTATTTAATAAAACGGAAATGTATCCGTTCCTTAACCCAATAATCCAAATTTCTAAACGAATGTGAGCAAGTGAGACTAGAGACTACGTGTAAAATACCAGAAAGCACCAACACAATTAGTTACTTGTCATTTCAAGGCCTCAAATATAGTTTTCACCCAGATAAATAACTTACAATTAGTAGACGTCTTATGCACCGTGATTTACTTCCTGGGAACATGTGCCTCTGATGCTGACTGTGCTGAGTACTTAATTCAACAAGAGATTCTGGATTTGTTGCTGAAAGTATTTAATAGTCGAGGAACGGAACGACCGGTTGATATTGTTGATATCAGGAACCACATCCTGTACTTTTGGTACAAGTTAAGTGCTCACAAAAAGACGAGAGCCTATTTGGTGGAAAAGGCACGAATTCCTCAGATGTTACTGGATTTATTGCATGATGAAAG
>JAQGBT010008094.1:0-10194 GCA_034698585.1 Disparrhopalites patrizii
ACAGACATTTCTATGTTAACAAATGGAGAAAGTTTTTGAGGGGAGAATTTTTTGCTGCTGTTATAATGAGAGTACTGCTATACAGGGGACTGTTATAGAGAGAGTCGACTGTATTACGTTACATATGTATATGTAATACGTCCTAGGAATGGCTAAGAAATGTAGTTCGTTAGAAGTTGGAAGGATGATTGACGGTTAGAAAGAAGTTAGAATAAAAACGTTACGGCCAATCTACTATTTGTCTGGATGTATGTATGTATATCGTATAATTTTCGCTAATTGATAACGTTCATTTAATTTAATAACCTATCCACGTGGCTTCCTGAAAGCACAATACGGGACAAGGCGAGTGCCCTCATAAAAAAAGAGGCTATAAGGAAAACAGGTCTTTTATTAGTATACAAAGAGTAACTGCATGCCGATGCTATAACAATAAAAATAATGTCGTTAGCAAAATACTTATAATTATTGAGATAATTGCAAATTGCTACTATGCAAATATCGATCATTATTGTCCACAGATTAGCGTATTGGCAAACAAAGGGTAAAAATTAAATGCGACAGTTACCAAAAATTAATGAAAAATGCAAAACTACCGAAAATGACCTTTTGGCCTTTTCTGTCTTCCTTTCGTAAAATGACAGTTTCTCCGGTTACCGGTCATTGGCTATTTCTCTATGTATATTTGTACATTATATACATAATAGCTACATATACAGTGGACTCTGGCTATAACAACCCTGAAGGGAAGGGAAATAATCGTTGTAATATAGAAAAGTTGTTATATGGAACATTTAATACGTACACTACATATACGAAGGGGCGAAAAATAAAGTTGTTATAGAGAAAAAGTTGTTATAAGGAGCGTTGCTATAGAGAGAGTCCACTGTATACGGACTATTATATGCGTAAATACTCAGAGGTCACCTAATAGCATATGTATTCATAACGTCTTGTCTAGTGGACACTTGCGATATCCTCACGTGCATCAACATCGTATTGTTTACCTTATACAGGATTCTCCCTGCACTAATTCAACAGTAAATGTCATACTTCCGATATGGAAAAATTGCAGTAAGTGAAATTAAATATGTAAATTGCATAACCAAAGGTTCGTTTAATGCAGACGATATAGGGAAAATAATTATACAGTGGAGTCTATATAACAACTGAGAAGAGTGAAAAATATTGTTACAGGGAAATGTTGTTATATATAGAACATTCAATATGCACCTTACATTTACAAAGGGCTGGAAAAATAATGTAGTTACAGAGAAATGTTGTTATAAAGAGACTTGTTGTATAGAGACTCCACTGTAATATGGTAATAACAAAATTTGCTGTATATATAATTATGTATAGAGTCAAGTGCAGTTTAAACGCAAATGTTTATTGCATAATGCTTGTGGCAAAGTGATAACGTATATAGACGAGCGCTTAATAAATATATTAATGAAGACGTCAACGAGGTTGACGGAAGAGCGGGAAAAGCAATAACATACCCGTATAAAGTGCACGCAAAACAAAAAACAAACACATTTGCGTAGAATTAAAGCCATTTATAATAGAAGTTAATATATAGTAAGCAGAAAAGTATACCGATGATTATAGGAATGGCAACGGTTCGATTCTGAATCCGGTTAATCGATTTAATTTGATTCGATTCGAAACCGTGAATCGAATCCAATAATTCGGTTAAAGACGTAAATTGGAGCATAAAAATTAACTGGATTTATTCAATTTATTCAATCCATTATTTCTGGCAAAAATTTTGGATATTCTTCCGAATAATCATCAAAATATTGCAGCTAAATTTAAATCAACGGTGAATATTATATCAAGGTTACTGGCAATCATTTGAAGTGGCAAAGTATTAGACTTCATTATATATGATGAAAATTTGCAAAGAGTAAAAAAAAAAAAATGTGGCATATTAATATTTTTTGAATCGTTTGAAGCATGATTCGATTCAATCCATGGCTTAAATCGAACCGAATCGAATTAATTGCATCATGAATCGGATTGAATTGCACATTTCGATCTGATTTGGGCTTTGCAACGTAAGAATCCACACATTTTGGATCAAATCGGATCGTTGCCATCCCTACCGATGATCAATACTAGAAAGAAAACGGCCGCTAATACAATTAAACATATGCAAATATCCATAACTATAACTAGAGCGAATATACACAAAATATATATTAATATGGACCTCTGATACGTTCACCAGGCCAATTACTAATATTACTGAAGTCTATTCAGTTTACCGCCCTTAACCCAAAGCATATACACTTGAACCATTAGTCGCCAAACATTTTGGGATGAGGCATCGAAAATCTAACGAACGAAATGTCTAACGAAACGACAGAATGTTCTAGCAAAAAACGCGTACAATTAGTCTCGTTGCCTGGTATTTTAAAGCCATATCGTACTTTCCGGCGACCCCTTACAGGTACGACGCTCAGAAGCAGTGGACTGTCACTATAGCATCCCTGGAGGGAAGGGTAATAATGGTTGTAATACGGAAAAGTTTTTATACGGTATATTTAATATGGATACTACACACCCAACGGCTGAAAAATAAATTTGTTACAGAGAAAAGGTTGTTATAGAGAGATTCCACTGTATACGCAAACTCAATCAAACCCGGGTCATATTTCGAGATTTTATGTACGGTATTCCCTATATATATGTCCGGTTAACAGGAATTGTGAATTGTCATATAGTAATGTATCACTAATGTCGAAATTACATTTTTTAATGGATACAGTGGAGTCTCTAATAACAACTCTGAAGGGAAGAGTAAAAAATATTGTTACAAGGAAACGTTGTTATATAGAACATTAAATATGCATCTTACCTGTACGAGGGGCTGGAATAATAATGTCGTTACAGAAAAATGTTGTTATAAAGAGACTTGTTATCGAGAGACTCCACTGTACACACATTTTGTACATGCATATGCTCCCACGGCGCATTTGCCAATAATGATGATGCTACAAAAATCTAGAATAATGAAACTGCTGAATTAAATTTTATGTCTCTTTTAACAGAGGTTAGTTTCAAAAGTTGTGCATTCTCAAGCTGGCGTATTTATCCTGCATATCTAAAACAGTATCGGTCATCTGCATAGGGATTATACAAGTTAATTAATCAATTGTGCTGCATCCTCTATCATTTTGTATATGGCATATAAAATTTGCCATCAATTACACTACGCAGTTAGCAGTTAACTCATTAAATTTACTTTGGGCCTTTCACCTGAACAACATAAAGTCAACATTTCTCGCGCAGTAAAATGTGCAGGGTGTTTTTCCAACAATTTCTTTCACGCTATGTAATTGCGTGCCACAATCAATTATGTAATGTCAATTGCCTTTATATAAATAAATATATATTTATGTACTTATTTAGAAGTAAATGGAAAACCAAAATGATCGTTGGCGCTTTAACGCCAGTTTTTTCCAAATAAATTATTACTCAAAACTATAGACATAAATTAAAATGATTGTCCGGGCCAAGACAGATCAATTTCAAAGAGTGTATAGGTAGATATATAATAACAGATTATAAAATTTGGTGTAACTTGTATTTATGTATTTCATTAAATTTGGCACCCAATAAAAACGTATATTTACAATCACACGTTGCTGACACCCACTAAGGTCCGTGTAATTATGCCTAACGACGTGCTTTATAAATGTCCAAGTGGCGTTATACCAAATTCTTTTTTTCATATAACTACATATAAATTGACTGTTTCGGATATAATGTCCTCAAGTCCTCTCCAACGTTGCCATTCAATTCAATGCAACAAAGTACTTTTAACCAGCTACACAAACTCCTGAAAAAGAAGTTAATACATTTGCCAACGATTTTGAATCGACCTTCGGATTACCATTTTCCAAAAAAAACATTGTATTAAAATCCTGAATTTTTTCCCAGCTGTGGAATTTATAGCTGTATTACTAAACTCTTGCCAATCAAATTTGAACGAGCAAAGGCATCATGTTTTCGGTCAGGACATATAACATCCTGGCGTCCTATTTTAAAATGGCCTCCTTCTTGCCCGCATCGCCCTATGCTTACAAGCCAAAGGAGCGGCGCTTGTTCTTGCTATCTCCATATAGACTTATCCCATTTTTAATGTTTACCATCTACTTTCACGCTGAAACCATCTATTTTGCATTTATTTTCTTTTGGGGTGTCCACAACAAAACGGACATTGACATGTCTCTCATTGATCTCTTCTACACGGTTATAGCTGTACCGTCTGCGTATTTGTACGGCCACACATGGATGCACAAGCGTCAGTTTATGGGATTTGCCAACCAAATATTTCGCCTGGATGCCATCATGGAGATATCTATGCATGGCCGCCGAACAAATGCTGTTACATCTCCTCAGAGAATGTCTAGTTTGGATATAATTATGTGCTTATTTAATTCTACAATAAGTGTTTCGCTTTCTTCGGCATTATTTTGTTTTATGATGTACGAGAGTCCCCGTTTTGGTCTTTACTGGATTCTGGATTCCAAGGGGAACAATTGGGGCCTGCGAATGGGACGAGCTTTGTTGGAACTTGGCACTCGATATGTTATGTGCATCATTGCCGTCCTTTATCTACATATATTTATTTCGTATATGAAATTCCTCGTTTATTGGATAGAGAAGTTGAGGTGAGTTTGGAAGTTACTATGTATTAGTTCAAAATCAAAAAAAAATTAAAAATTAAATTAAAATTAAATTTAAAAATTAAATTTCGTTTAAAAATTAAATTTAAAAATTAAATTTCGTTTAAAAATTAAATTTAAAAATTAAATTTCGTTCTGTATAGTATACGTATGCCAGCACAATGTTTACGTACACGGCGTATTTTTGAGCTTTTATGCAGTGAAGTCTCTCTATAACAACTCTGAAGGGAAGGGCGAAAAATATTTTTACAGAGAAAAGTTGTTACATAGAACATAAAATATGCAGCCCGTATGTACGAAGGGTGGAAAAAATAATGTTGTTATAAGACAAGTTGTTATAAAGAGACTCGTTATATCGAGACTCCACTGTATTTGTCGTCAATGGACAAATAACAATCGAAGTTTGCGAATCAATTATTTAATTAATTAATATTGTTAACATACATAAACTATTCAAAAATAAAATAAAATTTGAATTTACCTCCTAAAAATATTATTATTATTAATTTAATAATTAATAACTAATTATAAATATAAAGTTTATAAACTAAAGCTTCAAATATCGCAATATTAAGCTTGTACAAATATTGGTTGTAGTCGCTGTCTTCTATTGATTTGTTATTGTTCTTCCTTATATACAGCACCCAGGCACGTGGCTGTTCAAGCTATTTTGCCATACGTTTGCTGCTTCAGTACAAATATTTCCAAGTGGTAAATAAATGGTTCAACGCCTGCTACCGAGACGCTTTCCTTCCCGTGTCACAGTTTGCAATTATCGCCGTGCAGTCGACGGCAATATGTGGATTAATCAAATACTATCACATACTGGGCCTTTCTCTTTTGCTCCTGCTGAGCCTATTCAGTATATTTGTGTGTGTGCTGGAAATAGTTTTGTATCCTGTGGCTGGGAAAACTTTGGAGGTTTCAAATGAGTTTTTGAGCCAGATGCGTTCGACCATTCGACGAGTTCATCCCCGGGAAAGGAAAATCTTGGGGAAATCAATCAAGGCTATGCGTGGATTGCCCGTGTACGTTTTTGATTGGTTCATCGTCCAAAAGAGAACAACGTTGTTTGTATTGTCAATTGTCTGCAATGTTACCGTTAATTTCATTATCATGACTTAGCTATAGATAACCGTACGTATATGTACATATACATACATATTCTATTAATATTAAGCACCAATGTATAAATTTGAGACATTTGGTGATTGTGCCGCAACAATATCCAAATTTTTATTTTTCCTTTGCAAATTCAAGAAGAATGTTTATGAAACATGAAATTTTAATAACCAGTACCAAATTATTTAGTAACCACTACTTAAATTTTTATAAATTAGCGTCGAATTCTAATTGTTATCGGATGAATACGCCAGTGGAATCGGCGATGGCAATATGACTGTTTGTCTATTTCTGGCAAACAGAAAACAAAATTGAAATAAGGTCCAGATGAATTCGCATTACATATAGGTACAAAGCCATTAAATTTATGTCTCACAATAAGAAAATGTTGTAATTACATCATGTCAAGGTACATTATGAATGTATGCGCTTGACCAGAACAACGTCAGAACTAGACTTAAATTTTGTCGTATTCTGTTGCTATGAAAAATGTTATTAAGCTATACAAAGCATACCTATATTTCAGGTATTTGCGGTTAAAGCGAATTGTATAGCGACTCGGAGAAAGACAGTGAAATTCCATACGGTAATGCATATGTGGCTAATGTCGGAATTACATTTTTTTTATAAATCCAAATTTTTTACATACATTCCCGCATTTACCCATGATGTTGACTCTTCAAAAAGCTTGAATTATGAAACTGTTTAATAAAATTTTTCTTCTATTTTAACAAAGATTATAGCTTATAAAGTTGTGCATAGTCGTTACAGTGGAGTCTCTCTATAACAAGTCTCTGTATAACAACATTTCTCTATAACAACATTATTTTTTCTGCCATTCGTACGTGTAAGGTACATATTTGTGTTCTATATAACAACTTTTCCCTGTAACAATATTTTTTTCCATTCTCTTCAGGGTTGTTATGGAGAGACTCCACTGTAGTGAGCTGCTATAATTATTATTGTGTATATCTAAACCAGTATCGGTCTTATATGCATAGTAATTACATGTTAATTATTCAGCTGTGCCGCATCCTTTGTCATTATGTACTATATATGTACATATATGGCATATGCCATCAATTACACTAAACAGTTAACCACTTTCGATCTTTCGCCTGAAGAGCAAAAATTCGGAATTTCCCGTGTGGTAAAATGTGGTGGATTAGTTTCCAGTCATTCTTTTCACGCTATATAATTTCGTACCACATTCACATATTATTGCCAGTTGCAGCTATGTATTTGCAGAAGTAAATGTAAAACAAAAATGACAGTTTGCACGTTAATTGAATACTAGTACTATAATTATACCTATACACAATAAATTATTATTCAAAACACATCAAATAGAATGATCACGTGGACCCAGAGATGGGGGAATCCTGGATAAAAAATATCGAATCTTCTAATCTGGATTAGGTATTATTAATCCTAATAAACCGGTCTATCTGTTACGGTTAATTTAATTCATGCCCAACACGTTAAAAACTTTAATTGCTTGCAGAATTACTGGCATTTTAATTCGCTGACAATCTTATCCAGCGTACGAAAAAAAATAATCGGATGAAATTCGGAATTGCATTAATTTATATCTCAACATACACGTGCCTGAGGGACATCTTTATTCAAGTTTTAATAAATATGACCAGTTGACTTGAACTAACAATTACCAACTGCTTCTAAATCTGAAAAATTGTCAACCGTTAACTTTATAGTAATTAAGCGGAACCTTAATTACTACTTGCATACATATAGACACAAGCTGACTGTCATATTATATCTATTCTTTCAGTATTGTGTAAACTTATTGTGTAAATTCAGCAGTTCAAGTCTTGAAATATCATACTTCTGCAGTTGCTCGTGTATATGTGCATGCATTTTTGTGTGTGAAACGAAAGCTTAAATTTATTTCACAATTCTTTGTAAGCAACAAACTATTAATTTATTTGAAATATGATTACCGCGAGAAACAGTTTTTGAGCGCTATTGTCTGTGTATATACGATAGATTTTATGGCAGATTAATTTAATCCGAAATTTATTCGGATTAATTAGTCCCATTTAGTGCAACTCGGGCTAATTTTAATTTCGTCCACATTAACCTAATCCCACGCAAATTCAATTTAATCTGTATAGATTATGCAATCATTATCTTTGTCTCAATTTATCCTCAATCCTAATCTGAAAACCATTTCATCCCCCATCTCTGCGGCTAATAGGCATACCAATTACAAAATGTGTGTAGGTAGATATGTATATTATAACAGCGAACCGGAAATTTTGTGTAACGTATATTTATGTATCTTATTAAATTTGGCACCCATTCAAAGAATAAATTTACACTTACCCTCAGTACGCTCACAGTTAACAACCACGCTGATGCATGCAATTATGCCAAATGACATACTATACAAATGTCCAAGGGGCATAATACGAAAAATGTTTTTGCTTCATATCTATAAAATAGCTGTTCCAGATAATTATTTAATCTCCAATTTCGTCATTCAATTCAATTCAACGCAGCACTAGGCACCTTGTAAACTAACTCACAAAACGGCAATCGATGTTTCCAAGAAACCATTGTATTAAAATCTTTTACTTTTTGAGCTGCAGAATTAACAGCTGTATTATTTAGGAATTTCTGCCCATCAAATTGAAAGAGCAAAAGCAACATGTTTTCGGACAGGACATACAGAATTCTGGCGTCATATTTTAAAATGGCCTCCTTCTTCCCCACATCCCCCTATGCTTACAAGGCAACAGAGCGGCGCTTGTTCCTGCTATCTCCACATAGGCTTATCCCATTTCTCATTTTTACCCTCTTTTTCTACGCTGAAACCATTTATTTTGGATTTATTTTCTTTTGGGGTGTCCACAACAAAACGGACATTGACGTGTTACTGATTGATCTCTTGTACACGGTCATGGTTTCACCGTCTTCGTTTTTATACGGTCACACATGGATGCACAAGCGTCAGTTCGTGGGATTGGCCAACCAAATATTTCGCCTGGATGCCATCATGGAGAAGTCTATGCGTGGCTGCCGAAAAATTCGTGTTACTTCACCTCCGAATGTGTCCAGTTTGGACATAATTATGTGCTTATTTAATTCTATAATAAGTGTTTCATTATCTTCAGCAATATTCTGCTTTATGAAGTACGACAGTCCCCGGTTTGGTCTTTACTGGATTCTGGATTCCAAGGGGAACAATTGGGGCCTGCGAATAGGACGATCTTTCTTGGAATTTGGCACTCGATACGTTATGGTGATCATCGCCGTCCTTTATCTTCATATCTTTATCTTGTACACGAAATTGCTCGCGTATTGGATAGAGAAATTGAGGTGAGTTTGGAAATTTGTAATCGTTACAAATCAAGTGTCAAAATTTAATTTCGTACTATATTATACGGATATTTTCAAACTTTAATATTTGTCTTTGACTTGGCAAATTTGCGAATAATAAATTATATTAATAATAAATTAGGTCAATTTTCAATTAAATAAATGATTTTATGAAGCTTTAAATATCGTAATTTTATGCTCGTGCAAATTTTGGCCGTTTGTCGTTGTCTCTTATTGATTTGTTTTCCCTTACGTACAGCACCCAGGCACATTGCTATACCGGTAAAGCCTATTTTGCCAGACGTCTATTGCTACAGTACAAATATTTCCAAGTGGTAAATAAATGGTTCAACGCCTGCTACCGAGACGCTTTCCTTCCCGTGTCACAGTTTGCAATTATTGGCATGCAGTCGACGGTGTTATGTGGATTAATTAAATACTACCACATACTGGATCCTTCTCTTTTGCTCCTGCTGAGCCTATCCAGCATATTTGTGTGCATTGCGGAAATAGTTTTGTATCCTGTGGCTGGGAAAACTTTGGAGGCTTCAAATGAGTTTTTGAGCCAGACACGTTCGACCATCCGACGAGTTCATCCCCGGGAAAGGAAAATCTTGGGGAAATCAATCAAGGCTATGCGTGGATTGCCCGTGTACGTTTTTGATTGGTTCATCGTCCAGAAGAGAACAACGTTGTTTGTATTGGCAATTGTCTGCAATGTTACCGTTAATTTTATTATCATGTTTTAGCGTTTATAGCTATGGATATATACCCGTATGTATACATATGTATGTGCATTGTACTAATATTAATAATATCTTACCAGAACAGTTATAATACGTTCGTATGTCCAACTGCAAGTGAGTATAAACAAAAAATAAATAACCTGAGCGCACCTAAACATTGAAACACAGTTATATATGCAGATGGCTAATATTTTCAGATCCGAAATAATATGGGCATGTGGGGCAAAGGTTTGCAAGAGGTAAAATAATATAGGGGTAAAAAAATACAATGGGGGCATAAACAGACA
>JAQGBT010008095.1:0-10191 GCA_034698585.1 Disparrhopalites patrizii
AACAGAGAAAGAGAGAAAAATACAGAGAAAGAGAGAGAGAGGGGGGAGAGATAAACAGAGAAAGAGAGAAAAATACAGAGGAAGAGAGAGAGAGAGGGAGAGATAAACAGAGAAAGAGAGAAAAATACAGAGGAAGAGAGAGAGAGAGAGGGGGGAGAGATAAACAGAGAAAGAGAGACAAATGGAGAGAAAAAGAGGCATATACAGAATAACATATCGACATATTTGAAGAGAGTAAAAACTATACTAGAGTTGAATTATTTAAAAACAAGAGACAGAAGGGCAAGATAAGAACAGCAAATGCGAGAAGGAGTTGAGTAGAGAAATATAGAAGAAGAAAAAAAAGTAGAGAGAAAAAAGGAAGAGGAAAGAAAAGAAGGGAAATGGATTGGAAACGAGCAAAGGACATTTTTTACACATTCGTGTAAAAAAATTAAGTCGTAATAAAGACGGACAAAGAAAGGAGGAGAATCCCCAGTGCATAACGTGTGTGTTTGTAACCTGCGAATTTCTTCCACCACACCTTGGAGCGTGCTCTAGCGTCTCCTTCCCACAATTCTCTCCTCACCCATAAATTCCCTCTGCGTTCCTCACCTGTCCAAACTCATCCTAATGACTTTTTCTCATTATTATTACCACTACGTTCTCCATTTGCAATAAAAAGTTCGAAAAAAAAATCATCTTTTTCTCATTGAAAAATTAAAATTTCCCCCTACCTAAAAACTTCCATCTGCTGTACACACCTTTTATTCAATATGGAATAATTATCAAGTGTCATTTTTTCCAAGCATGAAATACGACTGTAATACCCACACATTTGTAATCTCCTCAATTTTTTCCCAAATATTTCTTGAGGCATTTAAAAAGCAAAAGCATCTTTTAAAATGTTTTTAAGGGAATTAGCTTCAGCTCCCCCAAAAAAAGAAGCACTTCCTCGTCAATGGAATGTCAATGGAGAAACTTACATCATTTTTGTCTCCTCCCCACCTACGGAAAATGGGAGTAAAAAAAAATGAGAAAATAGATGTACAAGTAAGTAAATGAATATCCATTTAAAAATTCCTCTCCTTTCCCTCTCTTTTAATTTCCACATTAGCAGTCTGAACAGATGAACTCCCTGGATATTATAATTTTCCTTTTGGGTAAAACGTGGGTGCACCTAATGACAGTATTTAAGCCCCTAATAATAATAATTGGTACAAGGATCCCCCTCACAAAAATCCTGAGTCTTTGCCCTTTTTTTTTCTTGTAAAGACAAAAATGAAGAATTACAGCATACAAATTACGCTCATGATGGAATCCCTGCCCCTTGAGAAAAATCCATGTCTATCTCCACCAAAAAGGAATCTTTCTATAAAGGGCGAACACATACATATTTTTTGTCCTTTTTTTAAAAAAAAGATTTTTTGAAAAAGACAGAAAATACCCCCTTTTTTTCTAAATAAATGCCTCCCTTCACGCAATAAGGTCTTTGGAGAGAGAGACAGACAGAAAAAGACAGAGATAGAGACAGAGAGAGAAGCTTAAAGGATTTTTTCCCCTCAAACCAACAACACAAAACCATTAGCTTTAGCTCACCAACCCATTACAAATTAATGGGAGGACCAAAATGTTGACCAGCAGGGATCCATAAATTAAAAAAATGCTACCCGAATTCCAATGAGTTTTACTCTTGTCAGGATGAGAGAGTTGAGGGGGTAAATACATGGTAAAAAGTTGGTCCACACCAGTCAGAGACAACTGTCCTCCACATAATTCCTTCACATTACCATCAGTAGTAGGAGACGGCAGGTAAAATCAAGAATTATGTACATATGTATTATATAAATATTTATTGTCCCATATGAAATCAAATACCTCATTCCTTCTTTTACTTCTCTCCCAACCCTTTCCTCCTCATTCGGATCCCTTAACAATGCTTCAAAGCTACCTATTTCATGTTGGAACGGAAAATACTATCCTTGTCTTTATAGGTCAACCTTCCCTTCCCCCATAGTTACATACATAGAAGGAACACCTTCCTTAAGGGACGTTCCGTGACTGAGGGCAGGGTGAAATTGAGAGAGAGAGAGAAAAGAGAGATAGAGCAATTGTGAAATAAATAAATCTATATAAGCATTGCTATTATACTCCGTCTTTCCCCTTTCTTCAAAAAGTGCACTTGAAACCACAGAATTTATTGAAAGCAGCATGAATAATTGAAATGATAAAAGCTCAAGCAAACAGTCAAAAAATTCCTGGGACGAAATAAACGGGAAAGATCATTGTCGGGAGATATTCTCTTTTAATGTCTCTACACAAACTTAGGATGTATGCGTTTTAATCTTGGTTTTTCTTTCTCCTTTTCTTCCTCTCTCTCTCTCTCTCTCTCTCTCTCTCTCTCTCTCTTTCTCCCTCTTTTTTTCTATTTCTCCCTATCTAACTTCCTTCTTCCTTCCCGTTTCTCTTCTCTTTTCTTTCCTCTCTCTTTCTCTTTTTCTCTATTTCTCCTGCTCTTCATTTATCTCTCTCTCCCTTTTTCCCTCTCGCTTTCTCCATTTTTTCTCTTCCTCTGTCCATTTTCTCTCTCTATTTCTCCATTTTTTCTCTTCCTCTGTCCATTTTCTCTCTCTGTTTCTCCATTTCTCTCTCTTTCCATTCTTAATCGGGAGTTTTGTACTTCCTGCTTTAATTCTAAATACTCATTGGTTTTGGCATTTTGAGTGCACTCCCTATACTCTATTTTCTTTTCTCCTCACTTTCTAATATCTTTGTTTCAGATTCTCTCTCTCTCTGTCTCCCTCTCTCTCTCTCTTTCCTGACTTTCTTACCTTTTCAGTTTCTCCTTTTCCCTCTCCGTGCCTTAATCTCCCTCTTTTTCTCTATCTCCCCCTCGTCCTCTACCTTTGCCCCGTAGCTCTCATTGCCCCTCTCCCCATGCCACTCTCTCGCATTAAATAAAAAAGGGAAGAGCATGCCCACACAAATTTTACTAAACAAGAGAGAGAGAGAGAGAGGGAGAAAGAAATGGATGGAAAAAAAGTCCGATAGAATATGGTCATTGGTGTATTTTTTTATCACCATCTTCTTCTGTCTAACATTTTGTACGTGTGTGTAAGTACCAAAAAAGAAGGAGAAGAAGAGGAGAGGAGAGAGAGAGAGGAACAACTGTAAGAACAACCAACGAGCCAGACACATGGTGGATCCTTTTTAAATGAAATAAATCAATGGGGATTTATTTTAAAAAAACGTGGAAAAAACGAACGTAATCAGTACTATGAATCAAGGCGATAAATCTGTCAAATGGATGCAGGAATGCCGTACTTTTGTAAGCTGATACAAGGGTCAACTCTACGGGACGTCGCAGCTTGTAAAAAAAGGCATGTACGCACTCACTCACTCACTTTACTCACACACACACACACACACACACACACACATGGATACACATGTAGTATGTGGGGAGAAATCAAGGAGGTGGAGGAGGAGGAGGAGAAATAGAAGAACGGGGATGAAAAAAAAATATGTTTTTGGATTTTTTTTTTCCTCCTACATTTTTTTAAAAAACCCACCTATAAGAGGGTAATGGTAGTAATAATAATAATGGTAGTAGTAATAATAATAATAATCCCAATTACAATAACGAATCAGCTCTCACTCCTCCTCTCCCCAGGACTTCCCTTTCCCCCTCCAGTTGCTTCTGCACCTCATAAAAATTATTAGGAGGTTACTGCACCAGTATGCACGCCTTATATTGCCCAATATTCCCGATAATCAATTTCCCAAAAGAAAACAGAAGAATTACCGACGGAGCAAGGGGATATTATTATGGATCGTGTAAACAAAAAGGAAATACCAAGATTGAACCAAGGGGTGAGAGAAAATGGGAAAGGAAAAATAATATGTAAAAAAAATAATAAATTATTATAGAAAAATATAACAATAGGAAACAGCTCCCAAAAAAAATGGTCTTGAGAAATTTATACAAAAAAAAAATAAGGGAGAATATAATGAGTCATTTGTCTTCTTTTTCCTCTTGTCTATCTTCGTAACCAATTCTTTCCCTTCTTTGTAGGACATTAAAGCTTTTCCTATATGGAATAATTCTTTACACATATACTGTATGGAAACTTCCAAGAAATAGTTTCAGTTCGGTTTATTTTTTTTTTTTTAAATTTTAAAATCATTAACCATCCCTAAAGCCTGATTTTACTACAGTGGGAATTAGTGTTTACACAAATTGGTATGTGGCATTAAAATAATTCCTACTAACTCTCATGCTCCGTTGGTCAAACGAGTTTACTCCTTCTACAAAAATGTTTTGGGGTGTCAGAAATGTGTATCTTACATTGTGGGCATACACACATACGTACATGTGTGTACAGGAGGTGACATAATAAATTAACTATTTACAAAGAATTAAAAGGACAAAGCAACGTTGAAGTCAACAAAAAAAAATCAAAATCGTACGTGTGAGCATATAAGAAATATACCCACGGGGGAACATTTTGATCAGGAAAGGTCACCAGCCCCTTCTTGTTATATTTAAGCTGCTACGAAGATCATGATTATATTAAGTGTAAATGAAAAGGTAGGGAAAAGAGGAGGGAGGAGGAAATGATAGTAATAATATTCTCTTTAAACCATATATTTTAATCCTTTTTGGTGGCAGAAGGGAACGACAAAATGAATGTATTTCGTTGTTGTTGCTGTTACAATGTCGCTGCCCTCATCATTTCCTCTAAATTTCGAGTTGTATAATACGCAAGGATAATTTTTAAAGTCAATTGTTATTTCTCTGTCTTTCATCGTTCTTTTTATTTCTCCTCGTTTTTCATCTCTATCCATCTCTCTCTAATTTCTCTCTATCCTTTCTCTCTCTCTAATTTCTCTCTATCCTTTCTCTCTCTCTCTAATTTCTCTCTATCCATTCTATCTCTCTAATTTCTCTCTATCCTTTCTCTCTATCCTTTCTCTCTCTCTAATTTCTCTCTATCCTGTCTCTCTCTCTCTAATTTCTCTCTATCCATTCTCTCTCTCTAATTTCTCTCTATCCTTTCTCTCTCTCTCTCGCTAATTTTTCTCCACCCTTTCTCTCTCTCTCTCTCTAATTTCTCTCTATCCTTTCTCTCTCTCTAATTTCTCTCTATCCTTTCTCTCTCTGATTTTTCTCTATCCTTCTCTCTCTGATTTTTCTCTAACCTTCTCTCGCTGATTTTTCTCTATCCTTCTCTCTCTGATCCTTCTCTCTCCCTGATTTCTCTTTATAATTTTCTCTCTCTCTTTGTACACCTTCTGTTGTCCACTTCGACGTTCCCTTTCCCTTCTCTCTCTCGTCTCCATCTGTCTCCCTCCGTCTCTCCATCCTTCTCTGCCTTCTCTCTCTAGATCTCTCTCCCCTTTCCCTTCTCTCCATTCTCTCCTTGACTCTATCCGTCTTTCTCTCATTCTCCCTCCTTCCCTCTCCATCTATCTCTTTCTCCTTATCACTGCTCTACTTCTTTATGTGTCTCCCTTTCTGCCTCTGCTATCTCCCTTCTTATTTCCCTCTCGATTTCTTTATTTTTTAGAACAATTTAAATGACTCTCTTTCTCTTGCCTTCTCTCTCTCTCTCTTTCTCTTGCTCTCTCTCTCTCTGTCTTTGTAGTCTCCCCTCAAGAATTGTAAAGTGTTTGGTAAAGTTCTCCTTGTCCTGTTCTCTCCCTGATTCTTCCCACCGCGCACATATTACCACAGTATTTAAGGGGTAAAAGAGCATGTAAAGGAGGCGGAGGAGGAGGATGAGGAGGAGGCGGACGGGGGAGGAGGAGGACAAGAAGGAGAAGTCGTGGTGTGCTAGTCTTAATAGTGCATGGAAGGGTGTAGTGCCCAGATATATACATATGAGTGTATGTGACTGCTCATGACACATTGAATGTGTACTAATCGCATTATTCTCGACTCTTCTCGAAAACAAAGTATCAATGCCAATCATAGCCGGCTCATCCATGATATATGAGACAAGCGTCACCCAACACGCAACCTGTAACGTCTGTTCCACTCTCAAATGAACATAGCCATTTCTCACCCCTTAAGAATTCACATGACAAGATCTCCATAATTTACCAACCCTCTCTCTCTCTCTCTCTCTCTCTCTCTCCCTCTCTCTCAAAAAATCATCCTACCATATTGCTCCTCACCCACCTTTTATTATTATTATTGTTACTTACTACCACGACAAGAGAACTAAATATGCATTAACAATCACACTCTCGGTACTTCTACATGTGTGGAGGCCCAAGGAGGAGGAAAAATGCACTTGACTTGAGGACATACACACCATTTACTTATAAATGCATGAACCTATCCAATCACAATAATAATCAGAAACAGCACAAGCCGAGCTTCACTTTCTGTGAAACTACACATTTTTATTATTATTCTTTACACTGTCTTAAAAAATATTTCTTAAAGAGCTCCTCCCTTTTCCTATATGTATACACTTCCTATGCAAGGTGTCCTTCGTGTGGATCTCCAGTCTCTTATTTTTTTTCCTCGCTTTTATTTCTCATGCAGTCTAATGTCAAATAATTTCTTGCTGTTCCTTCACGAAATATTCCTCTCCTTCACTCTTATTCCGAAATCTCTTTCTTTGTCTCACCCTTTTTCTCTTTCCTGTTATTTCTCTCTCTCTCTCTTGCCCTCTCCCACTATTTTTCGTCACTCCCTGTCTTAGTTGCTCTGTATTTCTCATTACCTCTCCCTCTCTCTTCATTCGTCTATGAATCTTGACCATTCTGCTTGCTACATACATTTTCCCCCCTTTTTCCCTCTCGATCTGCCTCTTTTGTTTTGATTTCCCCCCTTTTAAAATAAGTACTGGAACGACTGAAATGTGAATCCTTTGCGTGTCCTTCTTTCTCCATGTCACTGAAATGGTTACTTTTTTTTCGAAAAAAAAAAATTACAAAAAATAGTTCTTACATAATGTCTGACTGTATCCGAGGCCTAGTATTGTCACTGTTATTATCTACTCATTGTGTCTACATTCAATCCTTTCATTCTTGGAGATTTCTTCCTTTAATTTCTGTTCCCCCCCCCCAACACACCTCACATATGTATATATTTGTATTAGTTACATAGTCCGACCTATGCATTGTGTAATAAAAAATACTTTTTTAATCGTAACGTCGTTCACGTTAATCTCCCGTCCTCTCATTTGTACTGCAGAGAAATATGACAAAGGTATATATGGAGGTAGGTATGTATGTATATCTATACATATAGATATGCAGGACTACACTTAAACTCACCCAAATGACAATGGCTGTGTGCTCCCAGTATATCCTCGACAGAAGCAACTTTTCAACCAAAATACTGGCCATTATTTAGTATTAATGCAACCATTTTTTTTTCGACCGTGTCATAATCGTTAATTTTCTTACAATTCGTTTTTTTCTTCTTCCACTCCTTCTCAATCTCTCTCTCTTACACCCCATGAGAATAAGAAGACTTGAGCAATTATATCTTATGTCCATGATCTATTCACCTAGACCAATGGATTTACTCGAGAGAATGAGAGAGAGAGAGAGAGAGAGAAGAGAGGAAAGGAATTCACCTCTTGTGTTCACACTGTGAGCAAATGTCATAGCCCGAAAACTATAAAATTATATTATGGCATTGCTCATATTGCCTATACGAGGAAAGGACAGTTCAGAAAAAAAAATTGTCTTGTTCCTTCAAACAAAAAAACTTTAGAGGAAAATGTATATATCCAACCTTTGAAAAGGTTAATATGTATCAAGAAAAGTAATTACTGCTCATACGATTGTATTTCTACATATGTAATAAGGTAGGTTCATTTGAATTTATTTCATATGAACATTGTAACAATGGTGATCGTAGTCATAATAATAATTCCTCAGGGATTTTCTCTTCTCCCGTCTCCTTCTCTCTCTCTCTCTCTTTCTCTTTCTATCCCCAGCAAATAGGCAATAATAATTGTGAAGTGTAAATAAAGGGATCTTGCGATTAGCTCTCTATTTTTCTCCTGCACACCCTTAAGTAGCTTCGTCAGGAAAAGCTCCATATCCCCCAAGGTTGACTCTGCATTCCTTTGTCCTCTAATAGTAGCATGCCACACAATGGCGATGTTCACTGGGATATTAGTGGAGGCATTTTTTCCGTATTCTGTACATATGCATATGTACGTTCATTAATGCGAAACTTGATTCAATTCATATTAAGTACACGGAGGAAATTCTCAAACTTCAAGAGACGAATAAACCCAAGAAAAAATCTTCTCTGTATATATCCGTGTACCCTGCATATATACAGGGTACACATTAATTGGTGTCTATTTTTTCACGGGGGCTAAAGCATTGCAAGGAACCTCTCATGTGTGTGGTGCCTTTTTAAAACTTGTTTTCCGTTATTTCCGAAAAATTTTGAAAAAGGATTTTTGACTGGGATCAATTTTTTCTCCCTTTATCTTATTTTTATATTTCCCTCTCTTTTTCTCTCTTTCTTTCTATCACATTATCTTTCTCTGTCGCTCTTTTATCTTCTATTTTCTTCCTCCAGTTTTCTTTCATTCTTTGTTCATATTATCTTTGTTTATTTTCTTGCTTTTCTCCATTCCTCTGTTTCTTTTTTTTTACCCTTTTTCTCTGCTCTTCTCCATTTCTTTCCGTTTCCTTCTCAATTTCTCTCTAGCTTTTTTCTGAGCAAGCAGACGGTGGAACAACAAATTAAAATATCACCCTAAACAAAAACAATTGGAGGAATAAGCAAAATCAACCACAGAAATCTGTATAAATCAAACCGTCACCAATGAAAGGCATAAAAAAATAAAGGAAAACACTTTGTAAACGAATCCTGATACTCACCAAAATAAAAAAAGGCTCAATTTAATTAAAAGTAATAAATAAAACGTAAAAAAAGGAGTGCCAATCTCGCCCATTTTCTTTGGAAAAAACCTACACAAAAGGGTCGATGATGGGTTTCATGTCCTAATAAAGAATAAATCCAATAGAATTAGTACAGTTATACATTGGAAGTAAAGCAAAAAATACAAGTGTGGTTATTTCACATGAAAAAATTACTCTCAACACGATCGTTGAAAAACACCCTAGAGGATGCCATCTTTCGAAGGTGTTGGGGAAGCACACCTGCTCACATGTTATTACAATTGTTGTAACGTTTCTATCCTCTTTATAACCTTTTCCCCTTTCTTTCAACCTCCCTCAGCAGCCGCAATTCAAGCACTTCTCGTGAAAAGGCGTCAACGGAAAGGATCTTATTGTTATTTAACACCTTACTCAAGCCAGGTATCTTCTAAATACGTGGAATCCCAATGCAGACGCAAAGGAAAGGGAAAAAAGCACTTTCGTGACCATAAACCACAAGAAATATTGATGGTAAACTAAACCCCCACCAAATAATGTATAGAAGAACAATGTAAATTTGGAGAGTACATATAAAGATGGAGAGAGAGAGACAAGGAGATAGAAAGGAAATGGGAGCTTTCAATTTTTATTATCTATCATTATTGGTAGAGAGTTGATTTTTTTTTATCTTCAAAAGTTTTTTTTTACCTCCTTAAATTTTCTTTTACTTCAAGGTGTGTCGAACTAATAAAATTGTTCGGACCATTATTTCTTTTATGTGCGGTGAAGTATGCATTCACAGAGAGAAAAACAATATAAGGGGAAACATGCACACCGAAATCCAAGTTTACAAAGAGGTTCTCCTAGGAAGGAAAGGGGCGTCTAAACGGAGGGAGACGCATGAAGTGAGGAGTGAGACGGATGCAAATGGAAAGGCGAAGATAGGTAAAAAGAAAAAACGACGAACAGAGAAAGGGAAAAGGAAGAAAAGAGAAAGGAAAAAAAGAAAAAAATGGAGAAAAAAGAAGAAAAGAGGGACAAAGAAAAGAATGGAGAAAACAGCAGGAAAGAGAGGGAAAAAGAAAAGAATGGAGAAAACAGAATGACCGAGAAAGGAGAAAAGAAAAAAAAATAAGGGCGAAAAAGGAAGGGAAGAGAAATAAAAAAGAAGAAAAAATAAGGGAAGAAAAAGAAAAAAGAGGCGAAAACAGAATGAAAGAGAAAGGAAAAAATAAGGGGAAAACAAGGGAAAAATAAGGAGGGAAATAAGGAAAAAATAAGGGGAAAACAAGGGAAAAATAAGGAGGGAAATAAGGAAAAAATAAGGGGAAAACAAGGGAAAAA
>JAQGBT010008096.1:0-10189 GCA_034698585.1 Disparrhopalites patrizii
TATTAATTAATATAAATTGTCTAGTGTATTAATTAATATAAATTGTCTAGTGCATTAATTAATATAAATTGTCTAGTTCGGAGTTCTGATTCTTAACTTAGACCAAAAGCAAGCTTAATTACGAGCTTGTTTATTGTTGATACGAATTTCATTATGAGTTCAATTTCGTATTTATTGCTGGAATATTTACTCGTTTAATTACGAGTACCTTAAAAATTTGAAACTTGATTAAACAAATTTAAAAAATAAATTTATTTCAGTTTGGTTTTTAAACCGAGTACGAATTCTGTCCGAATTCCGACTTGTAAAATTAATTTCAAGTGCGATTTCATGTTCCAAATGAAAAACAAATGCTCGATAATAAACTGTAGTCCC
The DNA here is from genome assembly GCA_034698585.1 of Disparrhopalites patrizii. Taxonomy (NCBI): domain Eukaryota; kingdom Metazoa; phylum Arthropoda; class Collembola; order Symphypleona; family Sminthuridae; genus Disparrhopalites; species Disparrhopalites patrizii. The sequence goes on from JAQGBT010008096.1 coordinate 376, forward strand.
ATCCTTATTAAAACATATTTTATACTTTCTGAAAATTACATGATTTCTAAGAATTTTGTTCAAATTGACTGAATCAGTAGAAAACTCTTGTGTGTTTCAATGTCGTCCTAAATATAAAATATTTTCGAATAAAAAACTCAACACAGCCCAGTTTATGGCTAAAATTTTGTCCCTCTAACGGAACGGGCGGCCATAGACGGACCAAAACCCCCTTCAAATTATATATTCAGTTCTGAATAATATTCCTTGTGATGAACCAGCCTATAAAAAAAAATTTAAGAGCTTTATTTTTATGATGCATGAGTTGCAAATTATGTTGAGTCCAAACTATGTCTTTATACATAACCCATAAAAATGCATCCCAAGTAACAGTTTAGTTTTTTTTTGAACCCTTCAATCACCTCACAATGATGATATAAGGTAATTTTTTTCCATTTTTAAATTCCTCACACATAACACTAGTGACTGTAAAACACACATTTTCTTCTGTATTACTGAGCCCCTTTTTTTTGACTTCCTCATTCTTCTAATATTTAAAAGGAAATCAATCAACTCCTCCTTTTGAGCCTCCTAACCATTTTATCCCATATACATAATTCAAAAGGGAAGAATGAGCCCCTTGAGGAATCGTAAATGAATTCCCAATAGAAAATATACACACGCACTATTTAACACATTCATAACAGCTCCTTGATTAAAAAATTTTTCATACAAACGATCAAGCACCCTTAATATTAGACATATTTCCGTATGTTACAAACAAAACCCTCCATTTTTTACTTTCCCTCCATTTTTTGCACGAAGTAATAATTTTTTTTTTGTACAACAAGAATTTTTATAACAATTGCACGCAAGCCATTTTGAGGGCTTTCCCCTTATATGTATTTCTCGAGTGGACAATTTGAACCATTATTAGAACCTTATATTCCGGTTATGTAGTGTTTATTGTTAAAATTCCAAAAATAATCACGTAGGAAAAAAAAATCACCTTTCCACGTAATAGACATAATGGGCTTCCCTAAAATACTTGTGAAGACTGTACAAACGTATTTTTTCCACTGTTTTCTCTCGATCAACATTCTTATTTTTGGGAATAACACTTTTTTTTTCAATAATATAATCACTCCCGCACACGCCAAGTTGTTTTTTACTGTACAATTTTTTTTAGTAACTTGAAAAAAATGGTGTCAATCATAATCAAGTGGAAAATGTGGGAGAAACTGTTCCTTTTTTTCTGATGAGGATATCGTGACAACAAAAGTAATAATGTCACCCATGCAAGGTAATTTTTTTTTATACTCCAAGTTTTTTGTCAATAATAGATTTCTTTTTCTATTTCTGTACGTTTTTTATTTTTGCATCAATATCTTCAAAAAAAAGCTCTTGGGTAATCCCAGGCTCATCAATTCTTTGTCAATGCAACGTGAGAGGGTAATTATTGCCAGTTTCTCGCCTCCGTGCAATATTAATAATAATAAAATTCCGGAATGGATCCATTTTTTTGTGAGGGACTTTTGGCTCCTTTTTATGAGTGAAATAAATGGGAAAAATCCAAAAAAATGGAGGTCCTTTCATCGCCTTTCTCATGCTAATGACACTGGCCATGCAATCGACTGTTAATGGCATTTGGCGCCTAATTTATTCTGTTTACATTTCAAAAAACTATGATTCCTGGCTTCTCGAATCGATATGTCCTACGCCACTTGAAAAATTTCTCCGTGGCAAATTGCTGGAGCTATATTAATTAGCTTGGATACTGCGGTTGTTGTAGAAACTGATCGCTTGACCCACTAAGAAAAAATGTTTTATAATTTAAATGCAAAACTTTTATTTTATTGAATTCCCTTGCGCTTTCGCCCATCAAAATGGTGTTAAGTATTTGCTATCAAAAGTGTTCCCAAGCGTGTGAATATTTGCCTGTAACATCCATATAAAGCAATGGACTTTTGTGTGTGTATTTGTGTATAGATTTGTTAAGAAGTCCAGAAAGAAGATTATCATTTGACGTTCTTTAGCGCAATAAACGACTTCACAAATAAGGTGCTTTGCTCAATTGTTGACGGTTGACATCCATTTAATGAAAAGTATGAAAAAAGCCGTAGTGTGATACTGTTTGTCTTTGGATGTTTTGAAAAGGTTTACGAACGCTTGTACATGTGTTGACAGATTATAGATGTTTATATATGTGATCATATTCTGTATTATCCATTTTTCTAAAGTCATGTGATTCTGTATTTTTTTCTAAAGTCATGAGATATGTACATACCTACAAGGATTTTTTGGGATCTGAATTTGTTTAATTTTGTTTAAAAATATAAGTAAAATAAACAATGGCGTGTAAATTTGTAATTTGTAACGACTATGCCATATCATTCCGGTTTATTATTATTTCTTTTCCAGATACATATTGACTCTTGATCTTGATAGTGATAATATTTTACCTCTTAAATGGACTTTAACGCACTTGGGAAAGGTTGAGATGCAAAAGGAGTGAACCCGAGTGAAATCATATTTACAGGAGGAAGACAAAATGTTTTGAGAATTAATTCGTTCTTTCCGAATTCTTTTAGAGTATTAAAGTTTTGTTAAAATGCAACGGTTCAATTCTCCCCAGAAATTGTTTATAAAATATTATTCTATTTCAAATAGGTGAGACTAGGCATTAAAAAAAAACTTTTGCCGAATTTTTTCAGAAACAACAATCCGAAATAAAATATTACATTACTTAATTAAATTATTTTCTCTTAAATAAAATTAAAAACCAATTAAAATATGTTATTACATTACTAAATTAATTAATCATTAACTTAAGTTATTTGCACTTAAATATAACTAAAACCAAAATACATTTGTTATAGTAATCAATTAAACTATTTTCACTTAAAGACGACTAAATTAAAATACGTCATTTATTAAATTGCTAAATTAATTAATCAAATCAAGTTATTTTCACTTAAATAAAATCAGAAGGAAAATATTCATTATTATTTAATCAAGGCATTTATTGTCACAAAAATATAATTACAAAAATATGCTGTTACATTACGCAATTTAATAAATTAACCTATTTTTAATCAAACGAAATTAAAAATAAATTATAGGATCAGGTTACAGACTATTTAATTAAATAAATTATTTTCCTTAAATAAAATGTAAATGTAAATTAATTAAATGTTAAATCTAATGTAAATTACAGGATCACATTAATTAATTAAATTTATTGCCTGTAAATAAAACTTAAATGTTAATTACAAGACCACATTAGTTAGTTAAATAAATTATTTTCCCTTAATAAAACTTAAATATAAATGACAGGGTCACGTCAGTTAATTAAATAAATAAAATTATTTTCACTTAAATAAAAAAAATTATAATAGTTCGTACAGTACGTCGTCTTATTTCCCCACAAAAAGCTATCTTTGGACTTAACCCCTTCTGTGTTTATATCCTCCCAAGTGCACCAAAGAAAATCAGTTACAAAAAAAAAGAGCATAGACAAGGCACATTTGCCAAAAGGGCACATTTGAAGCAATAATTCCATTATTATATGGTCATGTATTTTCCCTTGCTATTTCCCCCTCTGAACACCATGTGGCTAATCCCTTCCCCATTGACACATATTGGTCAATTTGGGCACTTTATAAATTTGTTTGTTTGTTGTCTGTTCACACTTGGATGTCCGATGGTAATTTTCTGATTTGATCCCTTATCTCCAATCTCATCGACGGGGCTCTTACTTTTATTTAAAGCATACTCCGTATACAACACAATATGAAATTAGAACAGGCGGACGTTGATTTGTGAGTAAAAATGTCAACGAGCGTGGCCAATGCTCATCATATGACTATATACAGGGTGTGATTTTGGCACGTTCAGTAATTACACATGGTCCTCCCTTCAAGCTGGTGATATCCAGATATTTATTCCTTTACAAGATATACATTCATAATTAAATTGATGACATGCTGTGCTCTCTCTCTTACAAATTATTAGGTGAAACCATTTTAAAAGGGAGAGGAAGTCCTTTCACACGATCTGAGGCTTGTTTGTAACACCTAAAAGGTTCGATTTCTTCACATGGAGCAATCATTAATGGGAGACCGATTATTGCTTTGTAATTTCAGGGGAAAAAATTGGCATACTTTTTTTTTTTTAATATGATCCCATAAATGTTTTATTTTTAAATAATGGGGAACATGTGTTACTGTGCTATTCCTGTCTTGGCATATTTTATTGGGAATTAATAGACTTTAAAATTATTGGTTATTATATGTATGGCCATGTTCTTTCACCACAAAGAGGAAATGGGGCTTGGGGGCAAGCTCCCACAAGTATTTGCAATGTCATTAATTGGGACACGGACAGGTGCTCATGTTATGGTGGGATTAATTTTTGGAAGGCTTAAAATGGTAAAAAAGGTGCCGCCGTTTCCCTTTCCTTCTCTGACCGATTTTGGCTCGTGTCTCTCCCTTTTAGTTTTTTTTCCTATTTTGTTTCTGTATCTCCATTTCTTTGTTGGGATTTTGTCTCTTTATCCTGACTGTTTTTGTATTTTCTCTTTCCTCAAATATGTGTGCCAACCTTAAATTGTTTTCTCGTAGAAATCAAAATGGGTGTCTTTTTTCAAAAATATTAAATGCCTGATTTGTCTCATATTGTCTTACGATTTTAGTTGGTTTCTCTTCCTTTTTTCTTTATTTTTCTCTGTTTCTCATACTTTATACTTCCCTTTTTCTCGGCCTAGCTTTTTTCTCTCTGTTTCCCTTTTTTGTCTTTGCCTAGATTTTTTCTCTCTGTTTCCCTTTTTTGCCTTTGCCTATATTTTTTCTCTCTGTTTCCCTTTTTTCTCTTTGCCTAGATTTTTTCTCTTAATTTCCCTTTTTTGTCTTTGCCTAGATTTTTTCTCTTAATTTCCCTTTTTTGTCTTTGACTAGCTTTTTCTCTCTCTTTTTCATATCATTTCTGTTTCTCTCTCTTTTTCGCATCCTTTCTATTTCTCTTTTTTTCTCTCTCTCTTTTTTGCATCCTTTCTATTTCTCTTTTTTTTCTCTCTTTTTCGCATCCTTTCTATTTCTCTTTTTTTCTCTCTCTCTTTTTCGCATCCTTTCTATTACTCTTTTTTATCTTTCTGTCTATTTCTCTTTTTTTATCTTTCTTTCTATTTCTGTCTATTTCTCTTTCTTTCTATTTCTGTCTATTTCTCTTTTTTATCTTTCTTTCTCTTTCTGTCTTATTTCCTCGTATTTTCTCTTTCTTTCTCTTTCTGTCTTATTTCCTCGTATTTTCTCTTTCTTTCTCTGTCTGTCTTAGTTCCTCGTATTTTCTCTTTCTTTCTCTTTCTGTCTTATTTCCTCGTATTTTCTCTTTCTTTCAATTCCCTCTTTTTCTCTATTTTTGGCTTGCTTTCTATATATCTCCCTCCCCCTATTTTTCTTTCTTCCTGTCTCTTCTTGCATTTTTTGCTTTCCCATTTCTCTCTTTTTCTGTATTCTTTGCCTTTCTCGGTCCTCTTCGCAGTCCCTTCCGCTCTTGCCTCTTTTAGTTTGGTGTGCATTTTTTTCGTCTTGTTTTTATTACATCATTGTGATTTCGTTAAATTTAACGCCATTTACTATTTCAACACATTAATTTCTCAGTAAGAAATTTCAGTTCGATGGATGGGTCTAAAGAGTGTGTTATACATATGTACAGAGGAACATAGGTACATATGTTGTTCTATTTTTTTTTCGTTTTTTCTGGCTATAACACTCTTGCTGCTCGTCGGTGTCTCCTTTTCTATTTTATTTTGTCTCACGATCAGTCTTTCTCTGTCTCTTCTAATTTTTTCTTTCTCTCATTTCCTCTCCCTACCTGATTTTTTTTCACTGGCGATCTTGATTTCTATTTCTCTCTCTATTCCTTCCTTGACCATTTCCCACCTCTCACAGCCTCCCCTCATTCTCCTGCTAAACGTCTTCGTAGAATGTCCCTTTTGTTTTGCCGCATGATGATAGCCACTACGTACAGGGAGATCTGTAAATCTCCCTTGTATATACATACTCCCCTTGTGATTAATTATAAACACTTTATAGGAAGAATATAAGGAAATGAAGCAAACGCCAAATTTGGTTGGGGGTTGCAATCATCATCGTTGTTTGGATCATTTATCAGACACATTATTGACAGACTCCTGGCCAAATGTGTAAATAGAAGGAAATTAGTGGACGGAACACAGCCCTATTTGCTTCCTATCCATATGTCAATAGACGGACACGCCATTGGCCCTATTCTGGTTTTTTGAATGTCTTCATCACCGTGATTTTTTTTTAATCCTGTACCAAATACCAGAAGGGAAAAATAAAAGGAAACGTAAACCCTACTTTCATTGGGGAAAACAATGGGAAATTCCATCATGCTACCATTCTATCCTCGAGATATTTTTCCTCTAAATTTCCTCTTGGTGGCAAAACAAAAGGGAAATTTGTGGTTGTCACGTTACCCCAGAAAATACCTGAGACTTTTCCCTTTCCCTCATTTTGCTTCTGCGGTTAGTGGTTATATTATTTTCAAGGGCTCAAAAGTCAACAATTTACACCAGATACCTGGTATCTTTCTCTGTATGTAGGCAAATGACACCTTTTAAACGCGTATCGCGTGTCAAAGGGTTAGGCTTGGAAAAGATATGGGACTTGCGGTGATTTAATGGTTTTTTTTCGAACAAAAAGAATGATTTAAAACCATAGCAAAAAATATTTTAAAATTCTGTTCAGAAGCAGAAATTCCCATAGGAAGGACTTGGGTCAAGTTCATTTTCATCTTCCTCCCTCAAAACACGAGGGGTGCATGTTGTGCATAGCTATATAATTGAGGGGGATGATGAGAATTTTTGTGTACAATTTTTTTTTTTTGGTTTACTGACTCCAATTTTTTGGACGGAGTTTGACCTCTAATCTTGGATAGAGTGAAGACAAAAAAAAATTTCTTGATTTGGTATGAATTGTTTTTGGGGGGGTTGAATCTTTAATTTTTTTTTGGAGGTAAAAAAAAACTCTTTTACGCTTGTTTGGACCCAACCTTCGCCCCTGAATTTGTGTTTATTGCCTTTACAAATTACTCTTACGCACAAGTTGCTACTCTTTTACAGAATCTTTTAGAAAGGAAAGATGCACCTGGGCCATGAATATGCAATTTTCCCTGAAGGAAGAAATGATTTTTTTTTTGCCATTTCGAGAAAATACAAGCGCGGCCTTACGGGATCAAAGTGTTTTTTAAAAGAACTTTTTTTTGTGTTGAAAAGGGTTAATAAACGCCTGTTTACATCAAAAGTTTAAAAAAGATGCAAAAAAATGAAAAGTGAAAATTTTTGTGAATGGGAAAGACAGATAATTTGGAAGAAAGGCACCAATGCGTCCGCCGCCCCTCTGTGAAGGATAGTTAACTTGTCAAATCAGAGGGAAATAAATGTCTAAAAATGAAACTTGATATATTCAGACTATATTAAAAGGGAGAAAAGTGAAACTGAAAGGGAAAATGACACTTAAAAAACTGGTATATGATGAGGAATTGTATGGTAAATAAATTTTTTATTTTTACTCCAGGAGGTACAAGTATTAATGGGGGAATTCCCTCCCATAAAAAAATGAAGGATGGGAGAAAAGAGAAGCAACTTTTATTTTATTTTAATTTTTCAATTGCACACTGGGCTCCATTTTCACCCATAAATTTCCCTTGATTTTTTAAACATTTTTAAAAAGTCAAAATGGAAGGAATTAGAGTTTTCACAAAAATTACACCAAAAAAAGAGCAACAACACGGATATCCCAATTAATAAACGAAATCCATCCAATTTATACAAGAAAAGCACGGAATTATTAGCTTGTATTTTTTATTGACAAATTTCATTTTTAATCGACACAATATTAATACTAAATTATTCCTACTGAATTACTTTTAAATAATTATTACATATTAAATTTAATTATTTGTAAATTATTTCTATTTAAGCATTTTTAAATTATTTTTAAATTAAATTAAATTATTTGAAAATTATTTCTATTTAAGCATTTTTAAATTGTTTTTATATTTAATTTAATTATTTGTAAATTATTTCTATTTAAGCATTTTTAAATTATTTTTATATTTAATTTAATTATTTGTAAATGATTATTATTTATTGAGTACTTGTGAGCGAATGAGGTAAAAAAAATTGCTGATTTTATTAACTATATTTATTCTTTATAAAACTTAATTCCGTCCTAATTTTTTTTTTTGCATTTAATAAAGACAAAAAGTGAGATAAGTAATACGTGTCATTCCTTCGAAAAACGCCATTAAAACAGTAGATAAATTTCTCATTAGGGGATCCGCGGTGAAAAATATCCCCAAAAAGGCTTGCCAGGCGGTACTGTAAAGGGTTGGGCTCGGGGATGTTTTTTGCTTTGTTTTTGTACATATTTTTTAGTCTAGAAACTATTCCTAATTTATAACGTATTAAATTACAGGGCTTTCAGTAAAAATGAGTACCTCTAATACATACTATACTTATGGCACATAATGCATCAAGGGGAAGGGACAAAAACGAGTTCATAAACATTGACAGCCGGTTCAGTGGTGGCACGTCCTTTCTTTATGATGTACCACCCTTTAACACACTGCTCAAAAAAATATTAAATTATCCTTATTTTGTGAGCAATACATCAACACTAACCTTACCAAGCCTTTTTGAAATATAAGGAACATGATAAGGGGGAAAATGACCATCTCAATGGATATCATTGTAACCTACACGGATATCAAGGTTTCCATACGCAAATTTTGATGGGGGGATTGCGAACCAATGAAAAAAGAAAAAAGGGTTGAGAGGGACAAGAAATCCTAAAAGGGGAAATTCTCTGGGAGAATTTTCGAATTTTGGGAACGATTTTTATTTCATCAGACAGAATAAATAAACTCAACTGACTATGACTGCTCATAACAAAAGTAACACAGCAGCAAATGGTGTGGAAACAATACAATTAATAAAATTTATACTGTGATTTTTTCTAGAATTTATTTACAAAAAGGAAAAAACCAATATTTGGAAGCCCAAATTTTGTTTATAGGCTACAATGTATTAAAACATAATTTTAATTGACGTTTTTTTCGCCCTTTCAAAAGGCCCTGTTGCGTCTGATTGATCCCGCTCTGCTGCGTCCAAGAACGTTCATTCACATCGGGATATAATTCCTCAAATTAAATGAGATATTTGCAAGTAATGCAAGACATTTTCCCCTTTTATTAGTTATTTGAACAACCATAACTTTTATTGTTCCTCTCGTGTTTCTTTTTTTATGTCTTGAAAACGTAGCATGCTTGGTAATTATACTCAATGAGTATTTTCTTAAAGACGTTTTTTTCCAGTCGGCACGATTGAATTTGAGAAAGTCCTTCCTATACATGAAAAAATTTGGTATATGAGAGAGACCGAGAGAGAGAGAATCATTGTCCTGATCATAAAACTATTTCTTCTATGAAATACTGAGTCATAATAATAATGATCTGTGTAATTATTGCTAGTGGGATCCGTGTCTGATTGCGATTAGTAAAGTGGAGACTCGCTGGGGTTTTTAATATAAGTTAAAAGGCACGTTCTTTGAAAGTGAGAAGGAAGGAAAAGTGATTTTTTCTTTTATTTTCGCTTCTATTTTCTCTTCTATTTTCTTTTATTTTCTCTTCTATTTTCTTTTATTTTCTCTTTTATTTTCTTTTATTTTCTCTTCTATTTTCTTTTATTTTCTCTTCTATTTTCTTTTATTTTCTCTTCTATTTTCTTTTATTTTCTCTTCTATTTTCTTTT
>JAQGBT010008097.1:0-10188 GCA_034698585.1 Disparrhopalites patrizii
ATTACTATTTGCGCCACAGAAGCGGGAAAGTTCACAAAACTGGCGAAAAATGGCGTTCTTGTTATCACAAATGACAACTTCACATTTTGCAAACAACAATTTGTATGGCTTAAGTGGTAAATCAGTATCCGAAATCAAAATCAGATCAGATCAGAATATCAGAAGATATGTTTGAATGAAAAATATACGCTTAACAAATTTCTAGTTTTTTTATCATTAGGTTTTGGTAGGTAATTCTTAATTTAAAAAAAATTCCCAGTTCAATAAAAACGCAAATGAATACCCTTCGACCGAGCAAATTAGAACACTGGCAAAGACCATGGCCCTCCGAGAATTGCGCCTACAACATCAACATCCGGATCGGTCAGGCCAAATTCAACCGGGAGAGTATGAAGGTGGCCAAAGACATCAAGGGGATTGAGAGAAGATACCGGCAGAACATCAGGAAGGTCAATGCCGCCCAACGAGGGGTCATGAGCATGTTGGGTCACGATCCTTACCCGAATTGCGTGAGAAAAGATTCCTTCAATCTATAGATATCCGTTTTAGAACCTTTTATCACACTGATATGTCTCTGAACTTGCTCAAAAATGTCCTTGCATACTCACATAATCTGGAATCTGCTCGTGTAATGATGGACAATTTGGAATTTAAAGGAAAGCAAGGACCACTTTTTGTTCGAGCACAATCATCCAGGCTTCTGCTATCGCCGTGATGGAGAACCCCGACGCTTCGCCTCTCTTCTGGAGTCCAAAACCAGGAAGATTGTCCATGATCTGGAAGGGAAGCAGGGCTTATTAAGCACGCCGGCGGTTAGAATTAATTATTAAAAATTCATTAAAAAATTCATTATTAAAAATTCGACATTCATAATAGAAAATTCTAAAAAAGTTTCTCTTATGTAATTCCGCGTTAAGAAAGAATATTCTAATTAATAATGAACTACCAGGTGAACATCATCAGTGACAGCCCAGTGATGGCGGAGATCCTCTCGTCACCCCAACTCATAGAAATCCTTTGCGATTTACGAACCACGGCCGTCCTCATTTCCGACAAGGACCTCTTCTCCCAGTTTGCATCCACCTTGATGAATAGTCCCAATAATCCCCTGCCCTTCAAAGGAGGAAGTCCCATGGAGTGTCTCACACAATACCGGACGAATTTAATTGAAGAATTCTTCGACAATTTGAGGATACAAATGGAAATCCGATGTGGCCTGTAAATTCCTCACGTCCGACATTTTAAATAAGCATTAATAATTTCTGAAAACGTTCCACGGAGATCGTCGCTTGTGATTTTTCCCCAGCGAAGTTTCAGTCATTTTATCATTTATAATTTACTATTTTGTAAAATCTGATATTTCCCAGATCTGGACAGAAGCCTTTAAGTAATTATTTACGAACGGACACGAACAGCCTCCAATCGCCAGCTGATACATTCGTCCCCTTAATTGACCCCGTCTTGCCCAGCAAGGAATGGGGAGAGGGTCAGTTTTTCTGCCTCATTTTTTTTGAATATTTTGACTTTTGAATTTTATCAGAAAGTTTTGCTTTAACAATTATCTTATTTTCGTACCTTCCCAGCCGTAATTGAACGACTCCGCCAAGCCAAGCTGGAAGACGCCGCGGCCATGGAGGAAGAGCAAGATCGGAAGCCTCTACCAATGGACGCCCTCCTTCCCTTCACAATCAACGTCAATCCCCTGGACGACCTCAACCCCAAGGTCAAGAGCAGTGGCCTTACCGAAGGAGCCAGTCACAACAAGGAATCCGTTCAATTTCTAGCCCCAAACAACACCGTGACCCAACTCACGGCCATCCAAACGGCAGCTACCCTCACGGGGTCACCCGACAAGGTCGATGTCAAAACCAGCACGTGGCCCCGAATCACGGCCAGATCCAAAACGAAACGAGATGAGTTCGACGGCTTCGTCAAAGGGCTCATCGTGGAAGTGGAGAAAATTGCTGAAATAGTAAGATTCATTTAAATGTAAAATTACTCTATGTAATTAGTCTTCAGATATTTATAATCTTCGGAGAAATTTTAAAATTAAATATTTGCATGTGTTATACATGGATGAATCACAATTGAATGAAATAATTTGACCCCAAAATTCCCAGGGCAAGAATATGGGTCAATTTCAAAAGAGAAAGCAGCAGTACGACGCCATCACGAATCCGTTGGTGAGGCTCCTCCGGAAAAAGAGCCTCTTCTCCTCCCTCACGGAAGATGACCTCCTCTTCTACGAGTACGACGGAGGTCGACGGGATGCAGAGCACAAAATGGCCCGGGATCTCAATTTGAACCAGCCCCGCCCGGGAGGATTTACCTTCCGAGTTCCCAGTCGGACGGACACTGCAGGAGATGAGCACGGAAGTAGCAATAATGAGACTTCCCATCGGACATCCCGACCCCTCACCGGTGACCTGGACGCCATTCATGGACGCTCCAGCGGGCTCAGCCTGTCCTATTTACAACGGAAAGTCCATCATCTGGACCCCACGAGGAGCATCCTGGATGGGCAGAAGAGCATGAAGCGGATGTGTTGTCAGGCCTGTAACGCCAAATTGAGGGGCATTTGCAATGATGCCCAAAAACGGGATCAGAGGGTACGTCTTTTAAATAATAAAAATATTTTTTAAAAACCCGGGTAATATTCCATTCTAATTTACATCCTTTGTTTTAGGACAGAGATCAAGCGGAAGCCAAGGCTTGGAAGACAGCCGGCTTTTCCAAGGACTGGACCAGAAATGCGTACAAGGACAGCAAGCCACATCATCTCCTCACGGCCATACCTTTGACCTTAAGAAAGGTACATAACTTTTCGGAAATTCTCCAGGAGTAATTTTTATATATTTTTGTGACAAATAACTTTGAATTTATTTTGAAGAATTATGCCACATATTCCCCGGAGAGGAATTTCGCCTCCGAAGCAGAAACTCCAGTGGGCTATGAGTCCTTGCAATACCTGGACTCAAATTCACCCATCCACCGAGGACTCCCAACGCCGGCGGGACGTCGGAAAAATCTCTTCCCAGAAGTGACTCGATTAATATCTTCTGGGAGGGAAGTTGAGAGCTTGGAGCATCCCCGTTCCGGCCCGCAATCAGTGTTCACCTTAAATAGGGCCAATTTCGAGTCCCGATTCAGCAGTCGGATGCAACAAAGTCGGAACGATTTGGGGGCGGCCGTCACGGGTAGCAGCGGGACATTCTTGGACGGAAACAGCACGGGAAGTTGGACATTGCGGGTGGATAAGATGGATATCATGAAATTGCGACATGAGCTGGAGACTGCCAATGTTCAGGAGAAGCTCTCCCATTTTGAAAGGGTTTATTTAGATTCTATTGCCGAGAGGCTTTTAAAGGATTAGCACAGAGCTAGGGGATTGACAATAAGGGGTTCACAAGGAGAGCGGCGAGTACTTTTGGGCTTATCGCGAGAAATATTTACGGTCTTTGACGGGAAGCATTAAAAGGACATAAAAATGTCTTATCTCTTTTTTGGCAAATACTTTCTTTGTGGGCAATAAATTCATTTGCGGTTGTTATCCCTCGTTTTTTACCTGGATGAACTGTCTCTCAGAAACTGGAAATCATGTGCACGCACACGTACACACGTCTAGTTGAAGGTAAACAGAACAACTGCAGGCCGTGTTATTTATCTCGAAACATATTCATTGGAAAAATGAAGTTTATTCTTGGGGACCTCAAACTTTGCCTTATAAAAAACTAACGAATAATTAATTATAATACATACAATGTATTATATTGGAAAAACCAGCATTATTGGTTTATCAATAAATAGAAGGTCGAAGGTGTACTTTTCACTGCAAATTTTGGGGTTATGCTATATTTAATGTGATCCAGTCAGTATTCAGTATCCGGAGAAATTATTTTTCTGTTTTCTTCGGAGCGACGATTCCCTCCAGTTGTTGCTGTGTACAAAGTAAAAATCGTATGAAAAAGTAACATTGAAATTGAAACATTAAAAAAACAATTACAAATCTAAACCACGATTCTATTAAATGTATATTAAAAAAATCCTCCATAAAATTCTTCACCTTTAATTGCAAGTTAGCTCGCTTAAGGAATTGCATCTCCTCATGATGTCTCTTGCCCTCAGCCTGCCTCTGCTCCGCATATTTCCTCTCCAGCTGGTCAATTCGGATCTTGAGCTCTTGACACTGTCGATCCAGCTCCGCCTTCTCCTCCATGACCATGTTCATTCTTTCCTCCAGATCCTGTTTCCCCGCCTCGGACATCAAGGCCTTCCGCATGCCGTAGGCCGTGGAGCTCTCGTACAGAGCTTGGTATGCCGCCATCGTCATCCGGATTTCGTCTCGACAGCGCAGAAGCAGAAGTCCTCGCTCCGCACAGTTAATTGTAACTTGGCGAATGACCTCGTCTACATAGAAATATCGAAAGGGAATTATATTTTATTTAATCAGTAATCAGCGCATTTCTGCAGTCTTTGTTCCTCCAAGGTTTAAAAAAATTTCCTGTAAGGGACGAATTCAAAATTCCAGGTAATGCAATGTCCAAACAAGGCCCAAAATTTCATTTTCAAGAAATATGTGTTATCTTTGGATACAAAGGACTTTTTTCTTTAGCCATTTCTAGTACATGCGAAAAAAGGTGAAATTCCATTTTAATGACCTCACCAAAACACTGTGAATACAATTCCCGTCTCACGGGGCAGATCCCCGTCTCTCGAGCTTGACGCTGCTTCAATCGCATGTCCAATTGCTCTTGCAAGGCAATGACATCAACACGGGTGGCCGGTGTACTAGATACCTATAAAGACAATAATAAATGCAAAAAAAAAAAAGATAAGAAAAAAGGGAATTTTTCTATCAACCGGAGGATGGTGGTTTGACAAAAAAAAATCGTATTATATTTCAGGGCTTGAAAAAAAAAGGTCGGAATTTGTAGCTTCTCTGGGCTTACATATTGTCTCCACAAAGAGTCCCCTTCTCTCCATTCTTTGGGTGGCAGGATAACATTAAGGACATCTTCAATTTCCTTCTTGGCACCTAGTTCTTTTGCACCTTTAGTGCAAGTCAATCCATCGATCTTCGGAGGTTTGGGAAAGCCCGGAGCAATTCTTGCTAAGGGACCTGGAGGTGTTTTGTCAGCCTAGGAAATATAACAAAAATATCACAAACACCAGACATCTGTTTCAAAATAAATAAGAGAAAATTATACACACCCTGAATGTGCTAGACTCCTCGTGAGTGGTCACCATTACTGGATTTTCGTACTTGACTAACGTCGCCTGGTTGGGAATCATTCGGTCACCCATTTTTACTTGGATTTTCTCCTTTCAACTCCGGATCCGCTATTGTAGGTATTATTTTCTGAACAATTGTAATCTTTTATAATGATAAAGGATGCTTCTGAATGCTGGAGTATTGAGAAAATTGGTCGGAACTTAAAACTGAGAATCAGGAAGGTGCTGTATTGGAAATACATATGTTTTATAGATGGTAGACAGAACTAGTGCAAAAATCGGGCAAAATGTATGACAAATGATAATGTACTGACAAAAGTTTGTAGGTACAAATTACAAATAATATTGACATTGACGTAAAACTTTAAAAATAAGCAAAATGTACATGCTTTCAGTCATTTCTGGAAGACTTTCTTTGGTTCTTTTGTGTATGCCTCTTTTTTATTAAAAATTTAATCGATAATGAGTCCGTCATAGCGTTTCCATAGTAAGTTGAGCTCCAAGCTAGGGGAAGATCCTTTTATGTGCATGTAAAATAGAACGTTGACAGGTATTTTGATTCCGGGGTCGAAAGACATGAAATAAAATTTGATTATTTCCACCGGACCCTTCAAATCTATTTGGTAGGTACATGTCCCATTAACAAGTGGTACTTTTCGTTATTTATAAATGCTATTGGATGTGCACAAGCAATGCCTATTGATTGACGATTGATCAAGGCTCGGTATATTTAATTTAACATAGGCCATTAAGCACGACATTAAGTTACAGTAACAACGTAAAATAGAGATCATTTTGTTTTTTTTTTCTGCCAGAAATTTCCTCGGTGTCACCATGCCCGTGATGACGCGCAGCAAAACTGGTGAGCCATCGCCTCAGCAGGTACGCTTTTCCCACGAAGCTCTCATCATGGATAAGTTGAGCAACATTGCACAAACCCTTCACGGTCAAAGAGAAGAATTAAAACGGATGATCCAGGATCGGGACTACAATATTAGAACTTGCGCCCAGGCTCAGTCTGTTCAATCCCGGAAAATTCAGTATCTGGAAGTCAAAATAAGCTCACTGGAGCGACGAATGAGAATTCTTGAGTAAGCTTACTCAAGAATTTTTGTGAATCAAAATCAGGATGCGATATTGGACTAGTCCAATATCACATCTGATTCACAAAAATAGTATTTATTTATTTATAGGTGTGGTGTAGTGCTAGGGATGTAAATTTTAAATATCCTGGGAATTTCTAAATTTTTATAGCGATTTACGACAATTTGAGTTTTGTTAATGTATAACAAATAACAATGCTTGCATTGAAGGTTTCAACGCGAATATGTTGACGTGATTTTCAAAACATGAACGGAAAAATTTTAATGCCCAAAATGCCTTCCCAAAATTCCCAAAATGTCTGGCATTTAAAGCAGGGAATTTTCAAATTTACATTCCTGCGGTGTACCTAATACGCATTATAGGATTAACCAGTGTATACCTACACAATATTGACTGCGAATAGTCTGAAAATATAACATGTATATTATATAATATGAATATGTATAAATGTATATATTATACGTATAACAAAATTCCTTTTATAGGACAAACAATGAGCCCAAAGGAAATCCAGGAAGGGCGCCCCGAACGACGGACAAAGGTCGTTTCGGCGGGGAACAGCCTGCGGGAAGTCCGAGGGCAAACGTGGCCGATATGGACATGGTCCAAGTCCAATTCATTCCTCTAGGAAATGGTAAAATTCGTAAAATAGTTACCCGCATTTATGTTTCATTAATTCAATAATAATTTATGCCGTAAGTAAACCTTGAGGAGAAACAATAATTGTAATGGTTTGCTTACTTTTCCTCCTGGTTTCCTGTAGGGATTTTCCAATGTCCTGGGTGCGAGAACGCTTACAGGACATCTTACATTGGACAGCACATGCGGAAGCACTGCTCTTATTTCAAGGGCCGATCTGGAAGAGGTCCCGCGGCTCCTGAAGACGTCACCGAAGATATCAGGCCTCAATAGTCCACATCATGGGACAAACATCTTAAAACTTATAAGGATGATCTGAATTCTAAGTCCAAGAAATAATACTTTATATAAAATTGTTAAAGAAGTTAAATTTCACTTACATTTTCCAGTAACGGTTTTTTTTAGAATTAAGATTCCAATGAATCTAGGCACTTTCTATAGGACAGTGAAAAAAACGAAAACAACAACAATGACCATTTTTTGAATTAGTCACAATTTTCTGCACATGTATGTATACATATCTAATGGTACATTTGTGTATCAAAGAGAACCTTAACTAATTAGTAACTATTAATTCATGCGAAAAATGATCCGTTTTCCTACTTCAAAACTCAAATATATACTTAAAAAACATTAATTAAAAAAATATGATTTATTCTTGGAAAGCAATTAAAACGGTAAAAATAAAATCTATGGAATTGCTATGCGGATTAAGCTATAGGGAAAACTTATAGGCTATAGCCTATAGCTATATGGTGATCCTGCAGGGGCTTCACCTTTATTACGGCCGTGTATGATGAGAGAAAATCTCGATCCGCTTCTCCCATAAGAAAATTTGGAAAATCTCCGCAGTTTTCTCTTTCATCCAGCCTGGACCGGTCACGCTGGCAAAAGGCTTTCGTGGTGGGCTTGTCATTTTCATTTAACACACTCGACCGAAACTGAATTTTCGACCGTTTTCGTTTAATATTTTTATTTATCTGGACACTTTAGCATTGGTTCTTCCAAGTTTCTAGATATACAAACGTGTGGCTCTTACTACCGTGGTAAGAAAATGCTGCAGGTGTGATTCGCGATTTTCCTTTGTAGGGGTCAAATGAAGCACTTGTGTAGTTTGTGATTTAAAAGTTCATTTTGTAAGTATACACAGATCCGGGTGTGCATGGGGAACAGAAAATGAGTATTTGTTGTCGTTTATTTCAGGATCAACGTCGTTGTTGATGCGGGAACATGGCCTCCAATAATCCCTACGACGCCTTGGCGGCGTATAAAATCAGTCTTGAAAGGAAGAGAATTCAACAACAGGAACTCCAGGACAAAATTAAAAGTGAGTGATTTTTTTTAGTTATAATTTTCTAAGACAAAGATAAATAGGTATAGGTATTACTAAAAGTATTGGTATTGGTAGACAATGCGTTTCCATTAACGTCATTAACGTGACCTTAAATGCTTTTCAATGTTAAGGATGACGGAGCTCGGGATGTGTTTGCGAGATGTTACGAATTTGTGTAAGGAAAAAGAATGACTAACGGCGACTTTTTGCTTTCAGCATAACACCCATTTTTATTTCGTTTCAGATGTGAGGGAGAATAGAGAGAGACTTGAAACGAAAAAGAAAAAGTTGGAAACAGATATCGAAGCTTGTCGGTTGAAGGGAGAAGCTGTTAAAAGTCGAACGGAAGCTAAAAGGGCTGAAATAGCTCGGTAAGATCTACGTGCCTTATGGATAACATAACCTAAAAAAAATATTTGATGCCAACATTCGAGCACATTATAATTGTGGAATCAATGTATGGAACGCGGGCGGTGACATTGCTGTTGCAGTTTTTACTTATGCATTGTAGACGGCGCCAATACCTGGCGACAGAATTAAAACCGGAGCTTGAGCGACGTGAGAAACGAAACCAGAAGCATCGCGACATGTTGGATTCATTTAAGGAAATTGCTGCCGCGAACCGAAAGAAAATTCGGGACCGTGGTCAAAGGATTCAGGTATTATTTCTCGACGTTCCTTTGTGACTTCAACAATTTACTTTTCAGTTTTATTCTAACAAAGAGATTTCCATGCAAAATTGAAATGCATTTTATAACTTCCGACTGTTGTTTTCAGGCAATCATTGAATCAGACCCTCGGATGCAGAAGCTGAAAAAAGGGAAAGCACGCAGGGAAATGCTGACTAAGAAGCTGGAGCAATTGAAAGAACAGAACAGAGAACTCGAAGCTGTGTGGAAAGAAAGAGTTCGAAGGAACCATGAGAACTGGAATGCATTCACTCGTTGGTGCATTCAGTTGGCTCAGAATTGGAAAAATCAGCAGGATCAACTGAAACAACAAGACGAAAACAAGAAAAAGCAGACTGTACAGCTCTTGTCTTCTGGTCCAGCTAAATTGCCTTCTCAATTGAATTTTTACCCGATGGAACAAACGAACAAGCCTTCTGCTGTTTCGTCAGCATTAAATCTTTTGGAACGATTGTTAAAGCCTCACAAAGCATCATCACGACCAGCTCAATCGCCAATAACTGGTGCAACATTTAACATCGATGACCTCAATACGTCCATGAGCAATGTCTGGCGCGACATAACCAAAAGAGTGGAGCAGAAGTATGGTCCATTGTCACCAGAATCGCCACCTAAACGAGGTCGCTTTGAAAGAACTCAGCAACAATTCCAATTTGGGAAACCAGTGGCAGTTGTCCAAGGTTGCTCGCAAGAGAATAGAGCTTCCAATGTGTCGTCCTCGACTACTAATGAAGCCAAAAGCGTACAGCAACCTGCGAAAGATTCAAATATGCCGATGGCGACGATTATGGATGATGCTCGTGGTTCTGTTGCAGAGAAGTCCGACAACCTGGGTAAAGGACATGCTGAAGACTCTTCTTCAGGAATTGTCTCATGTTCTGCCAACACAGAGGCTGGCCGTGTCAGCTCGCCATTACCGCGAAGCTCTGTGTCTGCTCATGAAGCCGAGTTTCTTGAGTTACTGGTAATGAAACCTCCGAATGCGAATGATGGCGACTTTTCCGAGAATGAAGGAGCTGTAACTTTTAAGTTACCATCTCAAATTGAACCAAAGGCAAAAAGAGTTCGTTGGAGCGATGACGACTTAGCTATTGTTGGGACGACTACCGACACGGAAAATTCGCAGATGACTCAGTCTACAATAATTTCTTTAGATGAACAAACTTCTGACTTTCCGGATAACTTCACGGC
>JAQGBT010008098.1:0-10188 GCA_034698585.1 Disparrhopalites patrizii
TTCTGAGGGAAAAACTGACGTGTGAAATGTATCTCCTCCTTCCTAATTAAATATTGAGGGAGTCAAAATCTGTTTCTTAATTCTCAGTTTTAGCCTCTTCTTTGATTCAAAAATTCCTTTCCCCATTTTTTGGGAATTTTATCCAGGTTTTATCAAATTTAATCCAAATTTTATCCAGTTTATTTCATTCCCATTTAAACGTCTGAAGACGGTGAAAATAATTTGCGGAAATATAAAGTATTATTCAGATACGTTTTGCTTTGACAGTAAAAAATGTTGCCGTCTGCCTTAACCCTTTCACATACGTTTTTATGCATTATTTTTTCTCGTTTTTAATCAATTCCCATCAGATTTCTTTTTCAATTTTTCACCCTGTTTTTCTGTATGCCAATTTCAATTTCATGTCAATTTCAGTTGGCCACAATTAGTGATTTTTACCACCAATATTTCCACCCACTGACCGATGTTTCCCTGGACTTTTTCAAAAACATGTCTATGGATTTTTTTCCTTAGATTTTTTGTCGTGGATTTTTTTCTCCATTGAATCCCTCATTTTTCTGTCCCACTCCCCTTGTCTACAATAATTACCCCCATCATCCTGTCCGAACTTATACAGGTCTTAATCCACACTCCTTTCACTTGTTTGTAAAATGTAAAAAAAAACAAAAAAAAAACCTGGAAAATCCTGTTAGTTTTTTCAGGTCCTTTTCTGTGATTATCTGATCCGGACATGGAACAAGTCAACAACGAATTTTTAACACCGAATTCATTACCAAGGGAAAAGTAAAGAAAAAAGGGAGAGTATTTCTACGGAAGAAAAGAGATGGAAAGAGAGAGAGGGAGATATAGAGAGATAACAAAAAAACGGAGAGAGTAATTATTATATGTATATTCTGACCAGTCCATTATAGACATTAATTATCACATTAATACCTTCCTTAATGGTAATCAAATAGACATTTCGCCCCCCCCCCACCCGAGATGATTAAATAGGAGGGAAAACGTCTTGAAATTGACTGGTGATTATATCTGTCCATATTATGATAATGTAAAAAGGGTTACATATATAAGGGTATATAATGTTATATATAGGCATTATTATTATTGTTATATGTATATAGTTATTTTATACAGGCATTATTATTATTATCTCACCATCATGGTGGTCCTCCTCGCCCGGCCCTTCCATGGTAGAGTCCGCGTCGTCCGCGAGACAGGGAGGGGAGGGGAAGCTGAGGAGGTCCTCTTCCTCCTCCTCGGCCTCATCCGGACAATTCCCTCTCAGAATGTTCTCTATGGTGAAGTCGCAGGGCTTTTTCTCAGCGGACGTGCTCATTGTCCCGATTTCAAATAATCACAAGGGGAATTTTGGATTAATTACTTACAACTATCGGAAAACTCAATGGAACTCGTACCCTATTTTATTGATGAAATTCTCTTTCAACTTAAACACAACACTTTTAGATTAAACATGGGGAATGAATGAGCTCATTATTGTTTTTGTTTCGATTTATTTATCTCTTGTCTGTTTTGGTTGATTTACGTATCTCTTTTTTCTTCCGTAAATTTGTCTCTTAATTCTTCCGTTACGCTATCTCTTATTTGTTTGCGATTTATTTTTCTCTTATTTATTTTCGTTTGATTTGTCTCTTATTTATATTCGGTTGATTTGTCTGTTATTTATTTTCGGTTGATCTTTTTTTCGGTAAACGTATCTCTTACTTCTTTTCCGTTAATTTATCTATAATTTATTTTCAGTTAATTAGTCTCTTATTTCTTTTCAGTTGATTTTTCTATTATTTGTTTCAATTAATTTATCTTATTTGTTTTTGGTTGATTTTTCCCTTATTTCTTGTCCGTTGATTTTTCTCTTATATTTTTCAGTTAATTTTTCTCTGTTTTTTAGTTAATGTGTCTCTTATTTCTTTTCAATTAACTTATCTCTTACTTCTTTTCTGTTAATTTATCTCTTATTTTTTTCAATTAATTTTTCTTTTCTTTTTTTCAGTTAATGTCTCTTATTTCTTTTCCGTTAATGTTTCACGTGTTTGTGTTTGGTTAATTCATATCTAATTTGTTGCTGGCTAATTTACCTCTGATTTGTTGTTGGTAAATTTATCTCTAATGTGTTTTGTTGTAAATATATCTCTTGCTTGTTTTTCGTTAATATTAATCTTATTTCTCTTATTTTTTGCGGTGGATTTATCTGTTTTTTTTTTGCGGTTGACTTAATCCCTTGTTTTTCGTAATGGATTTAACCTCTTATTTTTAATTGCAATAGATTTAATCGCGGTGGTTTTTTGCGATTGACATCCCTGATTGATACTGTTGATTTTATTTTGGACGGATTCTTTTTAAACTTTTGCTTTATTTTAAACCAAAAAATGTCCACTGACCCCAGAAGGTTAAATTGAAGGGAAGGACCCCTCGGTAATTTAAAATGTAAACAGATTAAGTAGGAGGTTCGACCGGACCAAGTGTGAAAATGAAACTGGGAGTCTTGTCGGGTAGTTCGGATTTAAACGGATCTTCCCAGTTTGTCTATTTGCCTCTCCCTTTCAAAAATGTTTTTTTTGTCCCTAAGTATTTATTTTCTTTGGGGGTAAGAACATATTAAGGAAAAGTGTGTGGCTACACATCTTCTATTATAGAATCGGTGGAAAGGAAGACATATGCATTTAATTTTTATTTTGTGGTCTTTCTATACCATCTTACTATTTGTTTAACAGTGGCATTCATATGGGAGAAAAAAAGGGGGTAAACCGAGCCATGGTTTAGACCGTGATATTTAGGGTTAGGATGGAAGGGCGGAAAACATGTGCTATGAGTTAGACGGAGATTTAGTCTTTTTTTCTCTCGGGCTTTTTTTTTTTGCTCTCTTCGCTCTTCCTGGGCTTTGTTGGTTGCCAAGAAAAAAGACGGTGAAATTTGTCACCGAGTTAATGAAGAGGAACGCCGAGAATAAATGATTGCGAAATGGGGAGATAATGAGTCGTCAGCTCCCGTTTCACACCCTCCAAAAAAGCAATGGTAATTGGCTTTCGACTCGGATTACTCCTAATTGGCTCTTCATATGAAATAAAAATATTTTCGGATGTAAATGTCCCCTAGTTCTGTAGTTTTTTTTTTGGTGCTCCCTTCTTCGGCTGATTTACACGCCACTCCCGTTTTTTTTGGAGGCTTCTTCCGTCAGTAGGTTTTCCATGGTTCTTTAAACGCATATCAGTTTTATGTATACATATTACTGTTGCTCACCTTTTTTTCAGCCCTTTTTTCTTTGGGCTTCCCTGATTCTTTCCTATTTATTTTTTTCACTCTTTTTTTCCCTCTTTCATCTATTTTTCTATCTCCTACTTTCTCCTTTTTCATTTTTTTCTCTCTTTCACATCTTTTCTATCTCTTAGTTTCTCCCGTTTGATTCTTCCATCTATGCCTTTCTCAATTTTACTTTTTATCAATCTTTCTTTTTCTTTACTTTTTTCAACTCTCTTCTAGTCTCTACCTTTTTCCCTTTTGAATTTTGTCTCTTTCTCTTCCTGTTTTCCTTTTAATGTTTTTCATTTGACCGCTCTTTCTTTCTCTTTTGCATCATTTCATCTCTTGTGCTTTCTCTCTTGCATCATTTTATCTCTCTTTCTTTCATTCTTGTATCTTATCTCTCTTCTTTTTTCTTTCGTATCACTTTATCACTCTTGATTTCTCTCTTGCATCATTTTATCACTCCTGATTTCTCTCTTGCATCATTTTATATCTCTTTCTTTCACTCTTGTATCTTATCTCTCTTCGTTTTTCTTTTGTCACTTTATCTCTCTTGATTTCTCTCCTGTATCATTTTCTTTCTCTTCCTTTCTCTGTTGCAACATTTTATCTCGCTTCCTTTTGAATTTGTATCTTATCTCTCTTCCTGTCTCTCTTGTATCTTTTTATCCCTTTCTTTCTCCCTTGTATTATTTTATCACTCTTCCTTGTGTGGTATTTTTGTCTCTTTATTTTCTTTTTTCAACGTTTTTTCTCTCTCCCTTTTTCTCTTTTACTGATTTTATCTTTCTCTTTTACTGATTTTCTCTTTCTCTTTTACTGATTTTCTCTTTCTCTTTTACTGATTTTTCTGTCTCTTTCTCTTTTACGGTTTCTTTCTCTCTTTTACGGTTTCGCTCTTTCTCTCTGTAACTGTTTCTCTCTCTCTTACTGATTTTCTCCCTCTCTTTTACTGTTTCTCTCTCTCTTTCTCTCACTCTTTTACGGTTTCTCTCTTTAACTGTTTCTCTCTCTCTCTCTTTGTTTCTCCTCTTCTTCCTTTCTCTCTCTTCCTTTCATCCTTTTTCCTGTTGCTTCCTTTTCCCCATTAGCCTTTTGCGCTCTCTCTTCTCTTCTCCCTTTTAATGTTTTTCTTTCTTTCTCTGCCTTTAACTGTTTTATGTTTCTCTCTATCTTTCGTATTGCATCCCTCTTTCCCCCTCACCCTTTCTCCAATGTCCTACTCTTCCACCTTGAATGTCCCCCTCCCAAGCGTCTCCATTCCTGTCACCCTTGCCACGTCTCTCTTTCCCGACCTCCTCCCCTCCTCTCGCCCTTCCCTCTAAGAACTGGAAGGCACCTCACGGCCCGCTCGTCATTCAATCCCTTTTTTCTCCCTCCAACTCCCTAACAAGAACATGTCCAATAATTGTCGCGCGAGTGTGAAAGGAGTAACTAGATAGGGAGAAGTTGTAAGGACAATCCCCGTAAGATATGTACCTTTAAATACTTATTACGTACTTCATCGTAACACTGCACATTGCATGGTTTTTAAAGATATATTTGTACACCCCCCAAAAAAGAAGGAAAAATCAACTCCGAAGTAGTTCCCCCCTCCGGATGACTTCCTTCGTGTGTGCCTTTTTATTTTGAATGTCTCACATTGTTATTATTATTATCGTCCCTATTACAACTTTTTTTTACGACTCTTCCTCCTCCTTACGCACTTCTCTCTCGTAATGATAGACGATCATTACGAGTTGAAGACACTTCTTTTTTCGGATTTCTTCGGCGCCATCCCATCCTTCCATCCCGACCATATGCATCATTATGTAATTCCCTTATATACATGTATATAGTCTATTATATTTCGCCGATTTTATATTGACTCTGCTCCTGTTCTTCGTATGCCTATAGTCATATTATCGGGATGTGGTACGAATATCAGCTCAATGTGTACTTTTCTCTCTCTTCATTGTCTGCCTTTCTCCTTGTCTCTCTTGTACATTCCCAATGTTGTTTTTTCCAACGTACGTGCCTTCACCCATACTTGCCCTGCCGGTTTTTTGACGTTTTCAGAAAGCCAGAAAGACTGAGGGAGATACAGCGGGAGCGAGACAAGCACCGTATCCTTAGACTTTTTTGATAGTGTACCCATAATCATGCTCGTAGTCGTAGTAAAACAGTCTGGTCTTCGTCGCTCCCTTTTCTCTCTCCCTTCTCTCTCTCGCTCTCTTCCCTTACTATCTCTTCATTTTCTCTCTCTCTTCTCCTTACTATCTCTTCATTTTCTCTCTCTCTTCTCCTTACTCTCTTCTCATCTTCTCTTGCTCTCTCTTCCTTTTCTTTTTCTTCTTCCATTTCTCTCTCTTTCTCTACCTCTCTCTTCTCTCGCTCTTTCTTCTGTTCCTTTTCTCTCTCTTCTCGCTGTCTCTTTCTGTTCTCTTTCTCTCTCTTCTCTCTCTTTCTCTTCCTGTTCCCCTTCTCTCTTGCTGTTTCCGTTCCGTTTCTCTTTCTGTTCCCTTTCTCGCTCTCTATCTCTCATGCTCTTTTTGTTCCCTTTCTCTCTCTCTCTCTGTCTCTCTTGCTCTTTTTCACTTTTTCTCTCTGTCTCTCTTGCTCTTTTCCCCCCCTTTTCTCTCTCTGTCTCTCTTGCTCGTTTTGTTCCCTTTCTCTCTCGTTCTATTTCCTTTCTGTCTCTCTGTTTCTCTTTCTCTTTTCTCTCTCTCTCTTTCTGTTCTCTTTCTCTCTCTCTCTGTCTCTCCTTGATTCTGTTTACTTTCTCTCTCTTCTCTCTACCCCCTTGTTTCCTTTCTCTCTCTTTTTCTTTCTGCCTTTCTGTCTCTCTCTCTCTTTAGGGCTGTATCTCTCTGCCTTTCTGTCTCTCTCTCTTTGTCTGTGTCTCTCCGCTCCATTCTCCATGTGCTTCTCCCCGGCACATGGAGGAGGATGACTCCTATAATTATAGATAAAGGCCCAGCCAGAGAGAGAGAGAGAGTGGAAGGGAAAAGGATGGAGAGGACGCAAAAATTTTTCGAGGAAGTCACCCAAATGATTATTGTTATTATTATTGACGTTTTCTTCCCGTCCATCCATACTTTTTTCCCGTCTCACCCTCTCTCTCTGTCTCTCTCTCTCTCTCTTTCTCTCTCTCTCTCTCTCTCTCTCTTGAACATATCCTTGTGCCTTCCACCACGAAAGGAGGGTTTTCCCCTGGCTTAAATATGGGTTTGAGCCCATTCTCTTTTTCCTTTTTTCCCCTTCTTCCTTTTACTCTCACCCCCGTCTGATATGTGTAAAAAGACTTGGGTGTAAAAAGACGGGGGAAAGGACGGTATTATTTTTCTCCTTGAAAGCTTGAATTGGTGCACTTTTTTTTACTTCATAAATGGACAAGGCTTTTATCACGATTTTATCTATCCCTTCGCCCCGCTTCTCCCACTCCCTTTTTTCTTTGTTGGCTTTGTCCCGTACCCGTTTTTCCCTTTTTTTCTGGCCAAACGGAATCAAACACAGTCGCCTTCCGTGATAGTCCTTTCCCATTGATGGTACTAGACGGAGACGGAGCAGGAAAGGGAGAGAGGCGGTGAGGACAAAAGGAAGATGATGTAGGAAGAGGATCCCTTTTATTCCCGGCCTACTTTGACATGTCCAAAAAAAACTGCCCACTGACGACGTACTTGTAGGTGCTCATTTTGTCCCTTGGCAATGGGGAATTAATTGCCGGGAAAAAACGCGGGATTCCCGCCTCCCAAATTTCTTACTTTTTATTTTTTGTGTGCACCGGCTGGGTTACAACATGTTCATATATAATTATTGTCGGAAGTAGAGCAAAATACACTAGTCGTGAATATGAAAGAAAAATGGGGGAAACCAAGAAAAAGCTGGGGAAATTTTTAAAAAGATGGGAAAAATACAGGAAAATTCGAAAATAAAAAGACGGGAAAAATAAAGGAAAATTCGAAAATAAAAAGACGGGAAAATAAAGGAAAATTCGAAAATAAAAAGACGGGAAAAATAAAGGAAAATACAGGGGAAATAAAAAAAATAGAAATACTAATTGAGTACCGCAAAAATTGACAAGTAATTTTTTTGATGTTGCAAGTAATTGCAAGCATATTTTGTAGTTTTTATTATAAAATTTTACAAATGATTGTGTTAATATTTGTGTTAGGCGTAACTACTTATTCATTTGGTTAGGCTAGGTGTATTTATATTTATTTTTTATATTTATTCTTTTGCCTGGATTATTATTTTTGGCTGCAAGTATTTTTTTTAGCTTTGTTCGGCGGGGAAAATTAAATAGAATTACGGAAAAAATAAAGAGAAGGATGGAGGAAAGTACAGAGAAAGACCTGGAAAAAGTAAAAAGAGCAAGAAGAAAGAAAATAAAGAGAAAGACGAGAAAAATAACGAGAAAGACGAGGAAAATAAGGAGCAAATCCGGGAAAACATTAAAAGAGAAAAAAGAAAGAAAATAAGGAGAAAGATGAGGAAAATAAAGCGAAATACCGGTAAAAAATAAAAAGAGCAAGAAGGAAAGTAAAGAGAAAGACAAGGAAAATAAATAGAAAAACCGGGAAAAAATAAAAACTTTAAACTTATTTTTTCTAAATATCTAATTTTATTTGATATCTTTTAAAAAAAATTTATGCAGGATAATTACTAAGTAATTCCATCGAGGGCCTGAGGATCATCTCACGTCCAAATCTACAGAAAACAGAAAACAAACAAAAAATTGCGACGAAGACTAAAAAGGGAAATTGCAACGGATCCTAAAACGAAAAATGGCAAAGGATCCCCCAAAAAGAAATGGCATACCCAGCAAAAATAGTAGAGAAAGAGTTGAATGGCGTGAAACCAAAGGGGAAAGGAATCCCTAAAAAAAAAGGGTGAAATCAATGAAGGAAAGAAGACCCAGTTAAGAACCGTAAAGGGAAGGACAAATTTGGCCGTGGAGGAAGCTCCAAATTGGAGGAAGAGGAATTAGATGTGTGTAATTCCAATTTCCTCCTGTAGTTAAATATAGGCCAGCAACTGGCCATATGCACCTCATCCCCCTCATATACATACGTATATATCATATTATATACATATACCAATTGTGGTGTCCGGAAAATGCGGGCTATAATCCTTATATCTCCATTTATCTCGCCTTTGAACAAACTTTTTTCCATCTTATCAATAGGCCATTAATTCCATGCACATCTGTGCGTATGTACATACATATCTTGGATAGGCATCTATATAAGGATAAAGATAGAGAATATGAGGAGCTCCTGGAATGGCGGACTATTATTGAGGACGCGTATATCTTTTTATATCTGCCATTAAAGAGAGAGAGAGAAACAAGGTGTAGTACACACATCGTATTTGCTCCCTTTCTCTCTCTCTCTCTCTCTCTCTCTGTCTCTCTCTCTCTTTCTCTCTTCTTTTTTTGGGGTCCTCTCTCTCCCTCTCTAATTCTCTCTTCTATTCCAACAGTGAATTCGGATGTGGTCATGCGTTATAAATATAACGGAAAGAATGACTATTTAATAACCCGGTTGGCAGGAAAATGAGGGTTAAATTGGCCAAATGATTATATGCAATTTTAAATCATTATCCCTAGGAAACGTTAAAAGAGCCCAAGTCCCATTAGTCACCCTTCCAGTCAAGACAGAGCCCTGAGTCAGTTCACATCTCTTTCTCTCCTGCCTTTTTTCAACCCTTCCAATGTTTCATCTTCCTTTTATTTCCCGTATTTTCCTGAATTTCCAAATTTAACACAGAAATAGAGACATTTTCCTGAAAAAAAACCTTGTTTTTTGTCTCCAAAGAGGAAATCTTGAGGAAATCTCAGGTTTCCCCACATTTTTTTTGGTCCGGAATGAAAAACCTCAGTCGTCACCTGACCATTATTATTATTAGGAGTTACCCCATTAGTATATTCATATATTGTATATTCACACATTAATATTACGTATATGTATAGGTGTAATACAAACACATTCACAATCCTTTGCTCTTTGAACCAGTCGGGCTCTTTTTTCTCACCCTGTATATATCAATAATAATAATAGACGTCCATGAAAGGAAAACCTTTGTGTGAACTCTGTGCACATTTAGATATACATGTTACATTATATTGCATAATACATATAGTATATGTAACTCTCTGCGTGTGTGTAAAAGTTCTTGAAGAGACGCCGTTTTGGATCGTGTCTTGTTGTGTGTGTGTGTTGTTTTTTCATTTTGATTGCTGTTGTTCTTTATTTTCCGTGTACCTATGCCTTTTTTTTTTGGGATACAAAACCTCGGCAGTGTTGGGAGATAGTCTCTCTCTCTCCTCCTCATACGAAATATAGGACTTTATAGATATACAATGATCTTTATAAGGGAGGAGGATATACATATGGAATGTGTATTGAATTGTAAATGGCTATGGTTGTGTTTTTTCCATTCTAAAAATTGTATAGTTGTATAGTATTTTTGTATTTGGAATGGGATAATAAAATATGTTTTTTATGTTAAAATTGTTATTCTTTCTCCCTCTCCGTCTCTCTCTGTCTCTCTCTATCTAGCTCTCTCTCTCTCTTTCTATAGCTCTCTCTCTGTTTCTCTCTCTCTCTTTCTATAGCTATCTCTCTCTCTCTCTTTCTAGCTCTTTCTCTGTTTCTCTCTCTCTCTTTTTAGCTCTTTCTCTCTCTTGCTCTCTCTCTCTCTTTGTTTCTCTTTCTAGCTCTTTCTCTCTCTGTTTATCTTTCTAGCTGTTTCTCTCTCTTTCTAGCTCTTTCTCTCTCTCTCTGTTTCTCTTTCTAGCTCTTTCTCTCTCTCTCTGTTTCTCTTTCTAGCTCTTTCTCTCTCTCTCTGTTTATCTTTCTAGCTGTTTCTCTCTCTTTCTAGCTCTTTCTCTCTCTCTCTGTTTCTCTTTCTAGCTCTTTCTCTCTCTCTCTGTTTCTCTTTCTAGCT
>JAQGBT010008099.1:0-10186 GCA_034698585.1 Disparrhopalites patrizii
ATAGAGAAAGAGCGATACAGAGAAACAGAGAGAGAGAGAAATAGAGAAAGAGCGATACAGAGAAACAGAGAGAGAGAGAAATAGAGAAAGAGCGATACAGAGAAACAGAGAGAGAGAAAGAGAGAAAGAGAGAGACAGAGAGACACTCACTTCCAGTCGCTCACCAAAACTGTTATTGCAGCAACAGCAACTACTCTGCGTGGATAATTGGCATGAGAACTATTAACTATTTAATTCGTATTTATTAGGCAGATAATTGTACAGGTTTTATTCCATGTCAGTGTGTACCATTAATTATTTGCGAGCGCATAGGGTTCACAACATATTCACAACTCCGTGTCCTTATGTGTTTTTATAAGTGTGTATCTCTCTCTCTCTCTCTGTCTCTCTCTCTCTCTCGCTCTCTTTCTCTCTCTTGCACTCTCTATCTCTCTCTTTCTCTCTCTCATGCTCTCTGTCTCTCTCTCACGATGTATTAAGAGTCCGACACTACGCTACTGCCACCACCACCTACCACTACTACTGGTGTTCTCGGAGTGGCTCGTGTAAAATAAATGGAATTTCTTATCTTGTAAACGTGTACATATCACCACTACTCCCCATGCCTTCAACATGAGAACAGGAGGAAAAGGAGGAGGCTTGTGTGTATACTTTATATGTAGCACATCTCCTCATATAATAATACGGGAGGGAGCCCAGGAGCAAAATTCTGTTCTCTCTCTCTCTCTCTCTCTCTCTCTGTTTCTCTCTATATTTCTCTCTTTCTCTCTCTTTCTCCTGTACTGAGCCAGTACTCGAAGAGGAACAAACATGTTATTCACGAAGGAGACTCAAGGCTGTGTGCATTATAAAGGATCTTTTCATGGATGTGTCATACATGTGTGCATGTATATATGATTGTGGGGATATGGAGAGCATTTAGATTATGTACACACTTACACAGGCAATGGACAATGGTTGGAGCGGAACATAATGTTAGCTCGTTGGGGTACAGTATGTCAACCGCCAGCTCAGGCATAAATCCATGGCTTTTTCCCCCCTCTGGTATACTCCTTGTATACAAATAAATGACTACATACTCTTCCAGCTGAGGGTATTACCTCAGAAAAAAAAAATTGTGGGGCTACAGGACAAATAATATTTATAGGGATACCGCCAGGGCATTTATAGGGAGATGTATGTCTCGTATCAAACGGAGGAGATGGGGACAAGCGGGAACTGTAGGTAATAGGGCCTGAATACATGTGTGTTACGGCAGTAGTAGGATTTATTTCCTACACTCTCCGTTCATTATGTCATTTCCTTAAGGATTAATAATAGTAATAGGACGCATACTTAAAAGTAGTGGAGCTCTATTAGTCAGCTTCTGCAAACATTATGTAGACCATTTACGACTGTTTCTCTCTTTTTTTTATTCCTTTTTTTTTCGCTCTCTCTCTCTCGTCTTCAGGTTTTTTTATTAAAAAATTCAACTCCCCTTTTAACGATACACCGGAGGTTTCTGCAGCTTTTTTATTCTCTCTCTCCCATGTACGCAGCCATAAAGGAGAGAAAAAAAAATCCCACTCTCTCATCCTTTTTTTCAATCAGTAAAATTAGATTTGATTTCTTTTCCGGTGGAAATAATGACTGTCATAACCTCGGGGCATAAGGCATTTTTGCTCAGGAAGGAGGCGGATGCAGAACTTTATGATGAATATATCGGGCTTGAGTCTCTAAAAAGGGGAAAATCCCCAGGAATTTCCTCCTAAAAAATCTTGTTTCCCCAACAAGAAAATGTGGTAATAGTGGGCCAAGGCAAAAAAAAAAAAAGTTAAAGGGAGCTCCGGATTTTTTTTTTTTTTGACATGAGAGAGAAGATGCTGCCGGAATTTCTGGGATCTCACCGCACCTCTGGAGAAGGAACGTGTGTAATAATCCAGGGTCTGGGAAGCCTTCACAAACATAGTGGTTTTTAAATGAATTTTCCAGCGGGACCTTGCATAAAAGGAGAATGCTGGGGAGGGCGAGGCAAGAGAGAGAGAAAGAGAGAGACAAAGAGAAAGAGACAGAGAAAGAGAGAGAGAGAAGAAACAGAAAGAGAGAGAGGGAGAGAGAAGAAAGAGAGAGAGAAAGAGAGACAGAAGAGTGAAGTCACTTGAACATGATCGCGGCGTCAAAAGGCATGGTGGCATATAGGAGATAGAGAGAAGCCCACAGCTGACAACACTTTATTATTAGGCACCCGCAATGTCCGTTTTCATTTTTAATCCCTCCAAACGCCCGTACATCCCTTTCTCACAATGAAATAAGCTTCCCAAACACAAAGTCCAAAAATAAAGGCTAATTCATGCACCAAATAGTACATATGTATACCAGAGGTGCATTACAGGGCAAACGCTTCCTAAAATCAACACCCGACTTTTCACCTTCCGTTGTCTCTTTCTCTCTCTCTCTCTCTGGCTCTCTCTCTGGCTCTCTCTCTTCCTCACTCTCTCTCTTCATATCCCTCTCTCGCTTCGCCTCTCTCCCCTCTCCCCTAGAGCATCATCTCTCCCCGCCACACAATCCTCGCCATTGTTCCCCCTCTCACAATCCCCAGAACGAGCGTCTCTCTCCACATCAAACGGAAATTACATCTACATTTTCTCCCCGAAAACACAGTCCCTGATTGTCTTTGTGGTGGACCGAATTCTCTCCATTTTTTTCACGATTCTCAACTCTTACCGGACTACCGCCTAATACATCCCGCCAAGAGCATCCCTATGTGTTAAGTACCTTTTAGGACAGGAGAATTTTTGGAGAAGGTCTCCAAAGATGGTGGGAAAAGGGAGAAGATTTGATTAACTTTTATTAGTGCGGGGAATCCAAGTTCAAGGTTAAAAGGGGGGAGGGGGGGAAGAGTAAAAGAATCAAGGAGATATGGACCTTAATTCATTATTCATCTCCTCCACTCTTAATAATGCACTTGTGTAATCCTCTGTTACCAGCCCCGCTTCAGGAGGACGAGAGGCTTCTAATGTCGGGGAAGGACATTGGGCCTTCCAGAAGTGGACGGGAGAGGGTTACGAAATCAAGAGGGAAACAGACGGAAAGGTATTTTACATGGAACAAAAGGTGATAGGGAAAACACTGGAGAGAGAGAGAGATTGACAGTGGAGGAAAATGAGACCGAGAATTAAACAGAGATAGAGAGAACAGAAATGAATAAAAGAGAGATATAAGGCACAGAGAGAGGAGGAGAGAAAGGAGACAAATAATGAAAGGCCATAGAAAGAGGAGAAAGAGAGAGAAAAAGAGGAGAGAGAGTGAGAGAGAAAGAGGAGAAAAAGGGAGAAGGTAAAGAGAGGAGAGAGAGGCGAGAGAAAAAGCGGAGACAAAGATCACAGAGACGGAGGACCGGAGGAGAGGTGAGATGATCACAAAATGTTTTATTAGACTCACTGGCATGGAAGCTAGATTTCCATAATTTTCTTGATTCTCTGTTTTCATGCCGAGACTGAGATTAGAAGAGTTTCTGTGCTCAAAGATCACGGAGGAGCAACTCCATTTGAAATGCAAAGGGAGAGAGATACTGGCAAAAATCAGCATTTTCTCTTTTTAAAATGTATCTCCTCCATTTACTCCCTTCTTTCTCTCTCGTTTTGTCTGACTCTCACTCTTTCAACATTTCCACGATTCCCTGCCTTCTTTTTGCTTACTTTGCCAGCCTCCAAAAAAATCCTGTGTTGAGCTCGAGAGGCAGAAGAGACATGAGAGGAGCCCAGTGTAACGTGAATGAGGCTGAACGTCCGTTGTCAAGGCGACAGCACATCTTCGCTTTGGGTCTACGGTTATTATTATTATCATCATTTACCTTCCGTCGCTGTACTCACTCTGAACCAGAACTAACTGGTAATTTTCCCCTCATTCTTTCCAGCAACTCGATTACCGTGAGTTTTTACAAAGTCAAAAAAAAAAAAAAAAAAACACATCTTGACAAATTTCATCTCCTCCTTCCCATCCCTTCCCCCATCCTCTTTAGTCAAGTACGTTAGATGCTGATCTACTTGTTTAAAAAGGGAAAAAACAAGTCACAAAATATACATAGAGCCCCTGTTTGGAGTCAAGAGCAGACTTTTAACAATGATGACATTTATGAATGCACCCAAAAAACGTATAACCTAGAATATATGTATTGTTGAACACATGTACGCACTTTCCGTACTAGAATGTGACGTAAAGTTAACACATGCACACTTTTTGTCAAGGTTTTGAACTTGTGTGTGGATGAAAAAAAAAAACAATATGCACCAGCCCAAGTCATCCGTTTATCTGGAATCAAACTGTCTCCGGAGTCCGGATGTGCTTTTATATCTGTGTAACCTTTTTTTTTTTTGTTACCCTGCGTGTGTGCGACCGTTTTGTAGTGTGCCATTGCTGGGTCTTTTGCATATAATATAGTTTATACCCCAGAAGAAAATGGAGGCGACCAGGCCATCCTATCATCTTTTGGCCCCGACCACTCACAAGTCCCATTATTACTGCATCAGCACTGACCCTTTCACCAACTACAATGCACACGCACCATAAAGAGACAAAAAAAAATCCTTCTCTCTCCCTTCTTTATCTCTCTCTCCATCCATTTATTTATCTATCAATCTTGAAATAAATACCGAGTTAACAATTTCCCCTAAAAGATCCCCTACATATGTACTAACCCCAGAAAAAAAAAGAAGGGAAAAGAAGAGCAACTAAAACCAAGAGAAAAAAATTGCCATACATCCCCTATTACTGGTAACATTGTAAAAATTATGACGATTTTTTGTCTTCTCTGCCTTCCCCTGTACTTCTATAGCTGAGCTGAATACGCATCAGAAGTGCTGTGGCACCATACAACAGAAGCCAAAACAAGAGCATGAGCAACAAAGGGGGGGGGGAATGAAGCCAAGTGACTTGGAAATGAAAAAGAAACAACAAGAGGCCATATAAGAAGCAATTGTGCTAAAGATTCTTTATTATGTGTGCAGTTTTTTGGGCCATTTTCTTTTTTATTCTTTTTTGACTGAAGGCAAGAAAAAAATGGGAGACACAGAGAGAGAGAGGAGGTACAAAGAATATGAAGACAGGAGATGGAATAAGGAATCAAGGGGGAAGTTCACAACCAAGAAAGACATGACAGAGAGAGAGACAGAGAAATGAGAGAGAGAAAGAGAGACAGAGAAAGAAAAAGAGAGACAGAGACAGAGAAAGAGAGAGAGAGTAAAG
This sequence comes from Disparrhopalites patrizii, assembly GCA_034698585.1. Classification (NCBI taxonomy): domain Eukaryota; kingdom Metazoa; phylum Arthropoda; class Collembola; order Symphypleona; family Sminthuridae; genus Disparrhopalites; species Disparrhopalites patrizii. The sequence continues at coordinate 5,227 of JAQGBT010008099.1, forward strand.
GCATTTTTTATTCAAGAAATTGTACACTTTCTGCATGCTCTCTCTCTCTCTCTTTCTGTCTCACCCACTCACTTGATGATAAGAGTAATAATAAGTGAGAGAGAAATAATCCCACACCATGTACATGCAACTCACTCATCTCCTCTTTCTCAAAAGAACCTTAAAAAGTAATTATAAGTTGGCATAAGATTTAGTTTTATTTCTTTTATTATGACTTTTTAATACTTTATATACCGTGTACTCCACAACCAGGGGAAAAAATAAAAAAAGACTCTTTATTTCTCTCTCTCTCTCTGTCTCTCTCTCTCTTTTTCTCGGCTTCTCTCTCTCTCTCTCTCTTTCAGTCTCTAATGTATACGTATACACGTATTAGGACAATGCTACTACTTCTACCTGAGAGAGTCTTGTGTGAGTGTATGTTGTTTGGCCCCAGGGACACAATTTCATTTCATCCTGTGAGTATACATATTCTCTCTCTCTCTCTCTCTCTGCCGACGTACACAGAACATTTATATGAGGATATACCAAAGGATATACACATGTATAGCCAGTGAGAATACAATGCTTTTCCCCCTTTTATTATTCTCTAAATGCTCTCCTCTTCCCCCCCCCCTTCACTATCTTATAGGAGTATAACATGCCAAGCTCAGGGCTTGACTTGCCCAGCCAGTAGATACAAGTATTTCCTAACGTGAATAGTTACAAGTGTAAAGGGAGAGAGAGAGAGAGAGAGAGAGAGAAACTGTATAAAGTGAAACGCCAACATTTTTTCTCCCCTTTGACTCGGTCCGTAAAAAAGGCAAGTATATCCACATATATAAAAGATTCTTTTGGAAGATCTTTCTCTCTCAGTCTTTCCTTCCATCTAAAAAAAAATGTTTTATATCATGCATAATATCACACGCATGAAAGAGGAGAGACATACCAAAGGATTTTTGATGAGTAAACCAAAATACACACATCTATAACACAAATACTTGAACTTTTTTTTTTTTACCTATTAGGCTCAACCCCTTTTGTTTCCCTTTCTTGAAAAGTGTCATTTCTGTTTTGGGGAGGAATGAAGCTGATCTCTCCATTTTATTAATAATCTATATTTAAAGCCTGAAAGGCTCTAGACAAGTATTTGGGATTTCTTTTTGTATCCTTTTTTATTTTTTGCTTTTTTTTTTGTCGAAGGAGGTTCAGGGTTTTATCCAACCCTTCATCTCCTGCTAAATTCCACTCTTTCCTTCCAATTGAAAACTATTATTAGGGCACACCCAAAGGGTATAAAGACCGAAGGGATGGAACCCTTTGAACATGAACATGAGGGGATGACCCTGCACTCAAAAAAAAAATCCCTTTTTCAAGGGAACCGTGTCATCTTAAAGCCTATAGTAAAAATACACTCAAGTGCGCCGAGCTCACTGGGGTGTAAGCACAAAAACAAAGGCATTATTTAAAATTATATTTGAAGTGCCTAATGAAACAAAAGGTTTCCCAGTTACCAAGTTTTGACAGGATTGACTGGGGGAGAAAAAGAGGTCTTAGGTGACGACATAAAGTCAACATTCACCCGTATTAATGACCTCCAACTAATCTCTGGTCATTAGTTCTTTTTTTTTTTTGCTTTGACTTCATGGGGAATGAAAATGACGGCGATGACGAAAATAAACAGGCCTTTTACCATTTTCCAAAGGGAGAGAGAAAGAGAGACAGAGGAAAACAGAGAGAGACAGAGACAGAGAGAAATCGTGAATAATGAACCTGTAAGCGATAAGTTTGTAGACAGAATAGCCTGGCTAATTTCGTTAGAAACAGCCTTAAATCCACATTTTCTGGCTTAATCTACGCACACAGGAAAATTCTTTGGAAATCCCTCTTTATGAGAAAAACAAATGGAGAGAAAAGAGAATTCCTGGGGGGGAAAAAAAGTAAAACTATATCTAAACAAGAATGGCTGTTCGCAATAATTTTTACTAATTATAATTAAGGGAAAAATCATGTTAAATAAATAAGGTATAGGCGGGGAAGAGAAGGGGAGGAGGAATTAAAACGGCCTTACCTTCAATAACTATTTAAAATGTTAATCTTTTATTTAACTTCCAATTAGCAGCACAAACAATCCCTCGTTCAAAACCACAGTTGGATAAACAGCTTTTCAAAAAACCAAAATCCACGCAATAACCCTGGTTGAACAAGGTGCGGGAAAAAAAGGAGAGGAAATGTAATGCCATAAAATATATGTTTAAATACACACAATTGTAACAACTCTGTGGGTATACATATATTGTCGGTACAATGAAAGACAGAGAGAGAGAGAGAGAACGTTTTTTTTAACCAGTGCAGAGCAATGCTCGATTATTTGTCGACTTTGTTTCATTTTTTCCTCACATACCACCCATATATATTTTTTTCTGCCAACATTTTTTCCTATTACAATAGTAGTGATTGTTTGTGGGAGAACAAAGTAATATGCAAAACATCGTCAAATGGAAATGAGATGGTTGAAGGAGAGGGGAAAACATCTGTTTATGCATAAAAGTGAGTGTGTGTGTGTGTTTGTATAAAAATTGATTGTGGTGTGATGAGTGTATTTGTTATCTGCGCACTAGTAAATGATGTGCTTATGTAATGTCAAATGCCAACGTCTGATAAAGTGATAACAACGACAGCCATTAATAATCCACCAAGTATGTATTTCCCCCCCCCCTACACGCACACACTTTTCCTGCAGAGTTCCTCCTCGTATACTTCCAATTTTTATATTTGTATAATTACATACGTTATATTAGTAGTTCCTCGGATTTCTTGCAAGACCATGTTCAACATGTATAGATTATGCGTGCACAAGTGCGACTCAAATGGATCAGTTTATAACATTCTTAAACGGAAAGAAACTCCATACTTCCCACATTTCCCTACCTTCCAATGGATATTTGACCAAAACGTTGAGTAATTTCTTGTTAAAGGAGAGATTCCTAGGAATTTTAACCAAATAATAATTAGTGTGGTAAACCCCATAAAGCTCCAAGTCTTCGGGATTCCTTTTAATTTACTCACTAATTCCTCACCGCTTTCTTATGAGGAGATACATATACTAAGTATATACTTAGTATGTACATGTTAACACTGCGCATACACGGATTATAGATGTTCTTGGATTTGACCTCCGTGACCTGGCTACTTTATGGTAAGGTAATCCAGCCTCTCAGCAAGGCTTCCGTTTGGCCATTGTCCCCCCCCCCCACAATTGATACAGAAAGCTGAATGCATTTACTACAGAACCAAGAACCACCATGTATTTTTTCATAAAGGAATCCGGTGTGCACGCTTTCGGGAAAATCCAGGGTATATGATATAATATATGGGATCAAAAACTGTGATTACCTAGCCTCAAAAAGCCTATATAATAAGAGCCATGTATAGGGAAATGAATAAAGCTAGGAGACAAATAAAAAATTAAAGGGATCTATAAAGCAAACCGCCTTCAAGTGCCTTTTATTATTATTTTTTTACATTGTACGTGGATGTGCCATAAAATGAAGGGGAAAATGGGCACGATTAACCACTATAATATATATTTATATATACATATAAAATATAATATGCGCCATATAAACTACATTGTATGTGTATATATGGGCTTTACCTAGTATGTATATTATATGTAAAAAAAAAAAAAGACCATATTATGACGCAATGACTCTTCCTCGTGGAGAAGAAAAAAATTGAATTCCTAATATATTATATATATATACATATATATATATATATAACATATGTCCGCATGAATGGCTCCGCACACGTAGTAATACTTAATCGTGATAGTGGACGATGCTGGAGTCGTCCCTTTAATAGAGAATGTGCACTTCATTAAGAAATTATCAGTGGTGCCCCCATCCATTAGGCCATTACATTCCTAAGAGGACCTGACCAATTCCCTATTAAATGGTCATAAAGGCCATATCATGCCTTCCCAACCACACACATGCACACACACCGTCTCAAATCTATCTTCGTCTCTTCATGATTATGTAATAATCACAAAGTGGAAAAAATGTTTAAAAAGTCCCATTGGTAGATGTATATGCATGCATGTATGGGCTAAGTATGTCTTAATGCCTTTTGGACGGTAGTTGTTTACGTAAAAAGCCAGGCAGGAGCACCTCCATGACTCTTGTCCGGCATGAAAAGCGGCGTCAATTCATATTTTTCCCCTGTCGGGAATCTTTTCATGTAAAAACCCTATTTTGAAAGCGAAAAAAAAAAAAACAGCCCTTGTGGTCACCACCATCCATAGCACGGATCTTTTTTTTTCTCCTTCTTCATAATGATTACACACGTCCTTTTTCACTCATTTGGAGGGCGGAAAAGGGGATTTCGGGAGAGAGGGACCTTCTTGAGAGAAGAGCCCCTTTGGGTTCTTACATATTTTTTCAAAAAAAGAAAGAAAGAAAGAAGAAGAAGGAAGGGGGAAAAAAAAGTTTTTAAATTGAATCGTGACTACTCTCAAATTTCTCTCTAGGTAGCAATTTGAAGCTGTCGAAATGCATGAAAACATGACGATTAACCGACTCTCATACACACATTCACATGCACTTTTGAGACTCTTTTTTCTTCTCCCAAGAAGAGTTCTATTACGTGGCATTTGGTAGCACTCAATTATTCTTCAGGAGTTTCTCTCTCTCTCTCTCTCACACATAGATGTATGTGTAGGGAAACTTTTTCAATTTTTTTTTTTTTTTGCAATTATTTTACAACTTATTTAAGAATGTCTAGCAGTAGCCATATAAAATCAATACAGGAGAGTTCTGCATGGTTGCATGATTCTTATTAGTATTATTACTGGCAGTGGTCCGGGAGAGTTGTAAAAAAATAAGAAAAAAAATACAGAGACTTTAGCACAAATGACAATAGTTTTTGGCCAAGCCACCCTTGTACACTGGCCTTTCTCTCTCTCTCTCTCTCTCTCTCT
>JAQGBT010008100.1:0-10184 GCA_034698585.1 Disparrhopalites patrizii
CTTATCAGACACATCAACGGAATACAAAATATATACAATCTAAAAAAATATAAATCCCAACTGTTGAACACAGTTTTTATATGGTCTATTTGGGGGGAATGAGAGATAAATTGCACATTACAATCAATCAGGATAAGGCCAGGGCAGTAATAATAGGCACAGTTACAGTTAATTGAATGGTATTGACTGAAATATTGATTGGAGGTCAAAGGTCGAATCATTCTGGCCTCTGACCCCTATGAAAGCTCCATCGTCCCAAATTCTCCCAATTAATTGTTCGTTATGAATGGAACGTTTTTATGTGTAATAATACCGTGGTTTATCAAGAAAAAATTGACACAAAATTATTTTAAAATGAATTAAATACTGTTAAGTTTACCTGTCAAGGGCAGAACTGAACCAAGTCACATTTGAGGTAGTCAATAAATAAAAATAAAATATTTTCAAAAAATTTCTGAATGGAAAAACAAGGTGAGAGTAGTGACAAGAACAATTTTGACTCCACCTTTTAATTTTTTGAACTCCCCAAATTTTTTTTTTCGACATTTTTATTAATACATTCATTCACGACAATGAAAAGGGGTTTCCTTCCTTCCACACAACACTGGTAGCAATAATGAAGGTTCTATTGTTGTGAGCACATTTTCAGAGTAAGAGATAGCGTGTGGTTGGGGCTAGTCAACTCCAAATTTAATTATATCCTACTCTTTCATTTTTTTTTTCAGGAAATTTTTATTTTGTTGTAATAATATACATATACAGAACATAAGTAATAATACACCCCTTTAGATCGTCGCTTCAAAATAGAAAATTAAAAAAAAACATTGCAAAGTCAATGTTCATGCGGAACCACCAGCAGAAGGACTTTTTTTAAGGGGGAAAAATGGTGCTCAACAAGCCTTTGAAAAGGATTTTCCTAGAGAATTTAATGTCAAACGGTGCATGCAATCTACATTAAGGTAGAAAGGGGTGGAGATCACTTTAAAATGCACTTATAAAAAATGTTTAATAAAAAATTGTGCTACAGTAAGCCTTTTAAAAAAGGATGTAGGCATGCACCAATTTTTACCCCTTTTTTTCCATTCTCATTTTTTTATTTTTATATACGTGCTACGTGCTCACGTATACACTTTTTACCATTTTTACTATTTGTTTTTAGGGGAAAAAAGCTTCCCCAAAATAATGCCACCATGGGGGCTTTGGAGTAGCCACAAAATTTCGTGGAATTAATTTCTTTACATTCAAAACTTTTTTATTTCAATATTGTGTAAATTGAAAGTGGGAATTCATATATTTAATCACGTCCAAATTTAATTTAGCAGCATGCTTCCCCCGGGGGGCATTTTTATCCCACGGAATTAACATTATTTTTTTTACCTTTAAAACAAATTTCCCACAAGTTTTGTATAGATTGACAGAAAATTTCAATTCTTCCCCGTAAAGACACCAGGATGAATTGATTATTTACTAATAATAAATACAATTAGCCTCCTTAGTATGCCCAACAACTTAAATCCACGTGAGGTTCAATTGAAAAAATATTCCTTGAATAATTTCATTTTTCACTTATTTATTCCTTTTTCTTTATTTATATTAGCAAAACAAATAGGAAAATGTATTTGTGCAAACAATTTTCTCCCTGCTAATTTAGTAGTAGCTACTTTCCCATAAAAAGCCACATTAACCCAAGCCTTCAATTGTCCTAACAAGCCAAAATACGTTGAAAATTTGTCATTTCGTCTAACTACCTGCACATCCCTTGTCGGCATGTGATTGCCGCCACCACAAAAACACTTTTTTTTTTGTATTCCTGTTTATTTTTCCATCCACAAAAAAAACAGTGACAATTTGCCGAGAAAAGGCAGGGAAGTTCCCCGTGGATTTTGTACACACTCAAACACTTTGAATTCACATCACTTCACCGATCTTCCTTTGCCCAAAATGAAAAAGAAAACTTTATAAAGTCACCAAAGGATGACAAAAATCAAAGGAATTAAGGGAGACAAAACAGAAAAGAAACTTGCATTCCGTCTTATCACACTTGGCCAAAGATAACAACAAATGCTACCTGTACAGAAACTGTGTAAATATGTATATTCTTTGTCTATTTAAAATCTCTCAACCCTTTAGCCACCACTACCTGTCTTTAAAGCTTCTCCTCAATGAGATGTACACCGTTTAAGGGAAACGAGAGAGAAAGACTGAAAGAAAGACTCGGTTGAAATTATCAAGATCCCCAATCACGAATCCTTATACCCCCCGATATACTCCATATAATGTATAGATACACTCCATATAACGTAATGTATATATACCTGGATTTAGGAACCACAACTAAACCAAAAAAAAAAATGTAAGTACACCGGAATATATAGAGCGTGGAGTGCATTTTGTTGTGGTTATTGAAATGTATCTATCTCAAGTGTCCGTCTACCGGAGGCCGCAACAATATGTACGTAATTATTTAGTTTACAATACATATAAATGTAATGCATTCGTCGTAAAAAAAACGAGCTAATCTCCAGTCTCATGGAGATTTTTTCGGGAGCGACAGGTGTGAGCGTTGACAAGGCTCCCCACAACAGAGTACATCGGCTATCTGTACATACCTGGACAAATAAATATGTACAGCAATTACCTCTATAATCTCCGGCTCCAACAATGTGTACAACACGGTCAACTATTGTACCCCCAAAAAAAAGTGATCCCACACCGTCGAGGAACTGCTTCTAAACTGTAACTTTGTCTGTTGCCAGTTCCTACATGATTTTGAGCATATCCAAAATCTGGATCCAGTCCATATAATTGTATTCAGACGGGCCCAAAATATATCTATCGGCCTTTTCAAAATTTTAAGTACATCCGAAAGTGTATCCACTGGTTTCTAAAATTTGAGCACCACCAAATGTAGCCAATACCTTATAAAAATTGGGCACCTCCGATTGTAGCTGGTTTCTTATAACAAAAAAGCACCTCCGAATGTATTTAGGGTCCTATAAAATTTTTTAGGCACCTCCGAACATGTATAGATCTGTATAAAAAATATGTAGGCACCTACAAATGTATATAGTGCCTTATAAAAAAAAATCTACGCACATCCCACGGTGTTTCCAATTCTTTTAAAGAGTATTAAACAGCTCTGAAAATGTAGCCAGTGCCTTGGGGAAATTTTTTGACGGTGTATTCCGGTGTCTCCAGTGCACGTAGGGGAGGTTTTGCCGTATTAAAATGGTATATTAGGGGGTGAGTCCTGGATCACTTGAAACGTGTAAACACTTGTTGGGCCTTATAGGGGCTGTTTACAACCCTCTATACGTACATATAGGGTTGTGTTGAGTTTTAAAATGAAAAAAAAGTCCTATAATAAGGTCCCTTCGCTGGGCATAAACACACCCCCAGCATGTATATTCCTCCGGGTACATACTAATACGTATGAATCCAGGCCCAAATTTAATTCCCAGGCCATGGTAAAGTGAAGGGAAAAAAAGACACTTGTTAATAGAGGAGATACAGTGAAAACACGGACAAAAAAATTGACAGACTCACTCTGGAGAGTGAGAGAAAAAAAAACTGAAAAACTTTTTTCACTTCACAACAAAAGACTGAAGAAGAGAGACAAGAGAGCTTTTACAACGGCCAAACTGCTTAATAATACTGCAGGTATACTCCTTTGTAGTCAACACATATGTATATAACTATTCAGTATATGTTTTCGATATAAAAAACGGTACTCATGATTCTTCAAAGCACTGGCTGGGTCTAACTGAGTATATAAACTGTTCTTTTATGGTATTGTGTACCTATATACATATATATACATACCTGTATCCCTTGGTTGTATTTTATACATATGTATTAAGGTATATGTAAAATACTCCATTTGAAGGGGGGGTTTATACCCTTTGGAGGTTCAGATGAAAAATATATATAAGAGACAGGTTATTCCCAAAAGTTTTTTCCCCTTGCATTTTCTTCACACGCTCCTCGACCAGTATTTTTTTTTTCTTCAGTTCTTTTTCTTCCTCTCAATTCTTCAGTTTTTCACAAAGTCTCTTCTTTGAAAATGCATTTGGTACAAGGGGGAAAATGCCCTTTTTTCTTTCACTATTTTTTGAGCCCACTGAACTTGAAGGAATTGAGAAGGGAAAAAGGAAGGGAATGAAGATGGTTCTTTATTTATTTATTTATTTTTTACTTTCTTATGGGAAAGTTTATATCAAAAAGATATGCATACCTCCGTCCAATGAAGGATTTACTATATAAAAAATTATGTTCTGGAGTAAAATAGACATCTTAGTACTTTGTTATAAAAGATATATTATGTATTATAAATGAGGTTGTACCTTATGTGTTCCTTCTTAAAAGGGAATATCATTACTCTTGGGTGTATTTAGTACGTATTTTGTGACTTAAAACCATTTGTAATCAGCTCAACGAATGTGAGACCTTCCAAGTCTGGGAGAGTACACCAATATTAAGGGAATTACACATGTGTGTGAACCCATTTTTTTTATGCTTCCTCCAATATGCATGAGGTTATGGATGATACCGATTTGTATAGGTACATTGGGAATTACTACATACTTTCAGGACTCTTTTTATGATTTTTTTTTTTTGGCTCGGTGGGAGGGCAAATGGATGTCTCCATGTAGATTAATATTGACATAAAAGCAGAGAGAAAATCAGCCAGATTGATCCCTAAATTGAGACATTTTGGCTTGCTAATTTTTCAATTAAGAATCTCTCCACCTCTTTTTCACAGGACTAATTTAAACGGAAATTTTGTCTCATAAGTCGTAATTAAATTCTCCAGGCAACTCCATCCTTAATTATAGCCTTTAATTACAGACAAACTGTCAAAGTGTTGATGCACTAATGGGTTCGACATTGCATTTGGTATTTAGCTTCTAATGGACGTATTCCAGAGTGAGTCCGGGAACAGGTGTATATATCCAGTATCAGATGAAAGTGTAACAGAGTGATTATGATTACAATACAGCCCATAAAGAGAATATGTTAGTAGGAGGACAATAATATCATCAGCATCGTGTTATTTCCGTACTTAAACATACAACCAAAGAAAGAAAAGGGAAGCCCCGATGCGGTTTTACTACAGAAAAAAAAACGGTGATGAAACTTTTTACGGACACATGTATCAACCAACTTACATATGTATGTCTGTACCTATCTCTATGCGCATGTGTTTGTATCTCTTTTTCCCCAACAAAATATATGATTTTTTGGTGAGTTATTACCCCCTTCATAATAGCTTTTTACCATCCCGGCAACGACTACTGGGGTGGTTGTAATAACACATAAATTGACTCCGTGTACACAAGATGTTCTTTCACCTACCTTTTTTTTTATATATATATGCAAGCTGCTGATAAATTACATGTGTGTGTAGGTGTGTAATGAGCCACCCTGTATGGCTTGGAACAGCACCCGGACAAGTGCACGCAGACGGCACCAACGGGCAGATGGAGGGACAAGAGGATATACCTGAAGAGGGGAAAGCTAATGGAGGGAGGGAGAATCAAAAGCAGAGTCAGAGGAAACAGGGAGAGAAAGGGAGAAAGAAGCAGGGAAAGAGAGACAAGAAGAAGAAAGCGCAGGGCCAAGAGGGGGAGAGAGCAAACAAAAAGAAAAAACAGGGGACAGAGAGAGAGAGAAAATAAGAAGAAAGAGCCGGGTAAAGAGAAAACAGAAGAAAATATTAAGCAAAGGGGAAAAGATCGGGGCAAGAGGAGAAACGAGAAAAATAAAGGGACAAACGGGAGAAAGAGAGACAAAGCAGAAGAAAAGTTAGGGAGAAAGAGATAAAATCGGAGATAGAGAAAGGAGATGGAGAAAGAGATAGAGAAAAGCAGGAGAAGTGTTACAGAGAAAGAGATAAAACAGGAGAAACGCGCGAGCGAGAGAAAATATAAGAAACGTTAGAGAGAGAGAGAGAAAAACTGGCGAAATGCGAGAAAGCAGAGAAAAAAGCAGGAGAAACGTTACAGAAAGAGAGAGAAATTAAGAAGAAACGCCAGAGAAACAGATATACAAGAGAAGAAACATTATGGAGAGATATAAAACCGGAGTAATGCGAGAAAGAGAGAGAAAACCAGGAGAAATGCGAGAAAGATAGAGACAAAACATGAGAAACGTTACAGAAAGAGAAATTAAGAAAAAATGCAAGAGTAAGCGACAGTAAGCAGAGGAAACTTCATAGAGGAAGAGATGAAACCGGAGAACGGAAGAGGAGAAAGAGAGAGAAAAACAGGCGAAACTTTAGAGAGAAAGAGAGGAAAAAGAGGAGAAACGCAGGAATAAGAAATTGAGAGAGAAGCTGGAAAAACTCGAGAGAAAGAGAGAAAAACAGGAGGGAGAGAGGACAGAATGAAAGAGACGAAAAGGAAACAAGGAGAAACCCACAGGTTAGACAGAGAGAAAGAAATCAGGTGAAAAGCAAGGGATAAAAAACGGGAATAAAGAGACGGAGAGGAAACAGGGAGAAACCCGAAGTACAATAGGAAAGCTGAGAAAAGGAGAAATCACAAGGAAAAAGGGAGAGCGGAGAAAGAGAGGAAGTGGAGAGAAAACAGGAGGAAAGAAGGAGAGCGATGATAATAGAAATAGATAATAGCAAGAAAGAGCCAGTTGGAGAGAGAAAAAAGGAAGAAAGAGAGAGCAAACAAAAATAGCAACGAAAGAACGCAACGAAAATAGCAGCGAAAAGTGGGGAAAGAGAAAAACGGAGAAAGAAAGAGATGAAAGAGAAAAGACAGGGAGAAACAGCCAGTAATGAAACAGTGAAAACCAGAAGATAGAGAAAGGCGAGAAAGCGACTAGAGGGGATGGAGATAAAAAAAAAAGGGAGAGAAAACAGAAAGCAAGAGAGACAAGCGAGGAGAGCGGAAGAGGAAAATGGAGACACATGAAAGAGATGAATTGCCATGAGGGACGAATTTAATACGATTAAGGTGTGGGTACGGCATGGAAAGGGCCATTATTCCTCTGAAAGCCTATTATGATTATAAAGTAAGATGTTGGACAAATTTTGGGGCATAAAGGATTCCTGTTTTTATATATATAATTTATTTCTACATAAAAATATGTACACCATATTTTAAACGTAATCTATACGCGCACAAGTAATGTATACATATGTATAAGTACAACAATGGGAGGGCCACGCAGACCAAATGGGCTTGTCTCCTGGTAGCTAATGCCCTGTGCCAAAAGAGCACATCTCTCCCTCAGTCTGTCTGCAATTTGTTTGTTATAATAATATTAATTACGTCCGGACGTGATGATACAAGTGTAGGGTGCATTATGGGAAATGAAGGGGTTGTAATTGTACCCCACCGATATCATTAGCTGTAGTGGTGCATTAGTAATTTTTTTTTCAGCTTTTTTTTTTTATACCATGAGCATTAAATGTAGGTATCCGCACAGAATGTTATTTTTCGGGACTTGCATAATGCCACATACATAGAATGATGGATGAATGAGGACGTAAAATCATACGAGCGGAGAGAAAGGGTTGAAAACTTGTCTGGGACTCTCAATATTATACATAAATTCAAGCGGCAGTAAGGTTATAACATGGTGAGCAAATAATTATCCTCACATGAGTACCATGTTGGCATACGGTGTATTCATAGCCGTAATAGGCACTCTTCTACGTGCACTTGCAACCAAATGGACGGAAATCGGGACGTTTTTGCTGAGTCTAAAAGACCATATGGATTTTTGTTTTTTTAGGGAAAAGTAATAATTTTTCACCGGAACCTGTTGAAGGGACAAGATTCTTGAACCACGGGATTATTTTGTGCTGTCTTATGATTTTTTTTTAAAGAAAAATATGAAAATTCAGGATTTGTATTATATTTTTTTCCAGAAATGTTGAAGACAGCGATTCCCTGAGAAAATGACATTTCTTGAAAATAAATAATTCAAGACTCTTGAAAATGATAAATACGTCTAGACAAACGTCTATGGAAAATGACAAATCCTTAAAGAAAATTCCTTGAGAATTTCCTTTAGAATGACAGGCTTCCTTTAAAAATGTTCGAAAAAGGCTTTCTTTTAGACATTTCTATGAACGTTACAAATTCCTAGGCAATTTTCGTGAAAATAGCATACATAACTGAAAATGACATTCAAAAGGTTTACAACCATGCTGCAATCACACTAATCTGGCTTATGAACTCATACATATGTGTACATATGTAAGCGTAAAATGGAAGAAGGATACAATCATGCTTAAGTCCATTTGGTCCATTAAGCAAAACATGATTATGAATTACAAAAAATTCCATTTGTTTTACGGTCTTGTCACTTTTTCTCCTGCTTTTTGGCTACAAATTTTCACGAACTTTGTCCCAAAAGTAGTCGCATAACAGCCTAATGTACTTAGAAAATTAGGCTCGAGTCCTCTTGCAATTTTGTTTTGATTTATTAATTGTAAACGTCGTTATCTAAAATGCACTAGCGCAGCTTCAAGTTTTCATTCTTAAAAAAAAAAGGCCTTCTTCAGCTTTAACCTGAAAGAACCAAAGTCTCTCAAACATCCTGAGAATGTGATGCTCCTCACTGATAAATTGAAACAGGCATGTACTTATACATTAGGATTAAACCAAAAAAAATTCAAAGCACGAAACTGATGCCAAAGCCCTGATAGTATAATTCCCAATAAATATAAATCTGCCATTTCGGACATGAATCGCACGCCCTTTAAACGGAAGAAGTATTTGAAGGAAGGATTTTAAATGTGAAAGAACAAGGTATTTGTGTGTCCCATAATGGACTTGATCTCCCATTAACAACACTAAGAATTCACCACAAGAATGTGATTTCCCCCCTTTGCTTTCCAAGCCAATAAGGCTTTCTCCAAAACAGGGAGTTTTTATACTATTTACATAAACCGGAATTGTTATTGCTACAATCGCCGTAGAAAAATGTAGAAATCCCCTTGATGGATTGAGTCACCATAAAAAAATAATGGTGATTTTATATATTTATAATATATTAGAAAAAGTAACCAAAAAAAAAGTAGTTTAAGAAAAGTGGTGAAACTTGAAACTGGAAGGAAATGGAAAAAGTAGAACTCCCATTTACTTCCCTTGACGGGGAAAGAAATGAGACTAGAAAGTAATCCGACACGACATCACCATTTAAAATTGCCCTCTCAAAGACCTATTGTGCTCACAATTTTTTATGGACCTTTAAAAAAAAACTTAAACCCTTTAACTTTCATCTACATTTATGGTTTCAGGCATTTTACTATTTTTTTTAAATTTACTTTGGACTACGTGTGTGTGTCTGTGTGCAGAAAAATATTTGGTATTACAACTGGTCTTTTGATCTCCTTTGAAGATTACATGCCATCGTAAATTTCATTTGGGAAGAAAAAAGTGGGAGGAGGCGGAGGAGACGAGAAATTTAATCCTTTTTTTTTGTGTAGCAGTCAGCAAACGTGCTTCAATAAAATGTGCTTTTGGTCCCATGCGGTCTTTCAAAAGCAATATTGGCGAAACGGTAATATAATATTTGCCATTATAATAATTTCATTATGAATCTAATTTACTTTATGGGAACTCAGGAGCATTGAATGAACTGTATACTTTTTATTATTGTTGTCACTACGCAATATACTCCAGCTTCCATCGTGAGATTGTTGGCTTAGTCGAGTTAATGATCTTTCCGTTAGTTCAAATTAGACACTTGAAGACGGAGTCAGGAATAGGAAATCATCATAAACTGCAAATGATTTCGGCTTTGATAAATTTATTAATACCGTCGTTTTTTCTACAAATCTATAAATAATTGCTTGTAAAGAAAGCGGAATTAAATAAATTATTAAAGTTTAGACAGCAAGTGGAATTAAATGAATTATTTCAAGTTGGAAATAATTAAATAAATTATTAAATACAGTCGACTCTCTATAACTGCGTTCCACTTAAATCAGCAAATTTTTCCCGTTATAGCGAAAAACCATTATGGAGAACAGAAATTTGTATTTAAACAATTGGAGAAAGTTTTTGAGAGTAGCATTATCTGCCACCATTATCGAGAGAAAACCTTCATATAGAAGCCCGTTATAGAGAGAGTCGATGTAATTACATATAATCCGAATTTTTCCAAATTTTTTAGACATTTTAGACATCTCTGCGATTGTTTTTGGCTTTTTGAAA
>JAQGBT010008101.1:0-10183 GCA_034698585.1 Disparrhopalites patrizii
TCTCTTTTGGTCTCTCTCTTTCACTCTTTCTTTTGGTCTCTCTTTCTCTTTTGCTCTCTCTCTCTTTCACTCTTTCTTTTGGTCTCTCTCTCTTGCTCTCTGCCTCATTCTCTCTCTAGTTTATCTCTCTCCCACTTTCTGTCTATCTCTCATCCTCTTTCTCCCTCACTTCCTATCTCTATCTCACCCTCTTTCTCTCTCACTTTCTGGCTCTCTCTCACCCTCTTTCTCTCTTTTTCTCTCTCTCTTACTTTCTGTCTCTCTGTCACCCTCTTTTTCTGTCTCTCTGTCACCCTCTTTTTCTGTCTCTCTCTCTTTCCGTCTCTCCCTGTTTCTCTCTCTTCCTTTCCTTGCCCCTGTCTCCCTGTATTTTCTTCTTTGCGTCTTTCTCTCTGTTGTCTACCCTTTTCCCTTTATTTCTCTCCTTATTTCTCTTCCTATTTCCCCCCTTTTTCTTTTGCTTCGTGTCTTTATTGCTCTCTCTCTCGCTCATTTTTGTTCCCCTCTCTCTCTCTCTCTCTCTCGTAAATGTATGTGAGGATGAAGTTCACACGAGCATCTTAAGATTTAGTTTCACGCATCTTTCCCTCTCCTCCCACCCCTCCGTCGTTTGTTAATGCTATTTACGCCATTTTTTGACTCTACTTTACTTTATACATATGTTGCACCTGCATAAATAAGGGCATGGCGATTATGTGTATTAGATACATTATTTTTGGTAAAGCATACATCCCTACATAGGCTCCTTTTGCACGTTTTCATCTTCTGTATAGGTCATCGGCTCTCTTGTTACGTAGACCTTACCTTGTTTTTTTTCTCATCTAAGGTAAACATGAAGAGCTTTCAGAACAATGTGCAAGTTTTTTGTTTTGTTTTTACAAGTACATACATACTCTTGCAATGAAAAAGTTTTATTTAAGCGTTCTCCTTTCCCCCCTCTACTTGTATTTTGATATAGAAAAAAGTACTCGTTTATATATTATATATATATATATATATATATATGAAAAAAAGTTTTTTTTTGTGTGTGAGTGTAAACCTTTTCTCTTCGATCTACCTTCTTCTTCCTCTTCAAGATTGACAATGACCAGTCCACATGAATAGCAACAGATGATTGTAGTTTAGCAGCACTTCCACGCTGTAGACTCGCAGATGAAGACGGACTCCGTCCTCTCGTATTCCTTATAGTTGTAAGTTATAAAATAAAAAATTGTTTTTATCACTGGCACATCACGGGAGCTTACACCTTCAGGACGTGCATTGCACGGCTGGGAATCATCAGTTCTATTGATTTATAATTGGATACACCCCTGTGCATATAAGACATACTTCTTTAACATGATTGTTGAAATGGAAGCAAATTCTTTTGGCTGTTAACGCTCTTCTTTTTTCCCCTGGATTTGTCTTTGCCTTAGTGTGATTTGTGAGTGAGTGACGTTTTAATTTTCAATCTCTTTCGAGATGGTTGCCCAGTTGGGAAATACCCTTTGAAGTGTGAGTTTTAGCAAAGTGAACATGCAAATATTTCTCAGAACTGACCCGGCCTGTTGAGCAGTGCATTAACATGGACTGAGTATAAGGAGAGAAGTTGAATAGCTTGAGGTAAAAAAAATTAAATTAACTATTAAACTATTTTAAAACATAATATATTTTTGTTCAATTTAAGATTTGGATTAATATTCTTCACAGCCAGATAAAAACTTTTGAAACCATTTTTACCCTAATTTGTCTTATACATTTTTACAGCCTTTTTCCTAAACCTGTAAATTGTATTTAAGATAGATTTTTTCATCAAATCGGTAACAAAAAAATATTAAATACCTAATTGTTCTTACAAAATAACTTCGTGGGAAAGTCTTTAGAAATAAGGTGATAGCATGCCTCAGAAATTATTTAAGGAATATTTTTTGTTAGACTGAATGACTTCAGTTGTAAATTAAAAATTATTTTTAAGCTAATTAAAAATAATAGTTTTGTCATAAAATCTTTAATTAAAGGCTATTTTGGCTATGCAGTAAAAGGAGAAAGTAATTGACAATAATACAATGTTTGCATCCCGCAGGGTTTTGATTAGTGAAAGTAACAACCTGATTTGATTGTGTGGCGTCTCAAAAATAAGCATGTGATTGTTAAAGACGCTGTAGTCTAATGTCTGCGCAATACATTTTTTAAACACGTCTTTATATGAACTAAAAAGTCTAAATATCCACAAAAGCCATCGGTTAGGGAACATTAATTACAATATTTAAACTTGTTTATTGGGGAAAGGACACGTGAGTAAAAAATCATAAGCCAAAAATATGGCAACGAGGAAGAAAGAAGGTCTTCATTTGTAGGTAACCGGAACAAAAATCACACGGCTCTCCCCTTTCCCCCCTAAAAAAAGGACTTTCATATTACAGGAACTAATGGAAAAGTCGAGACTAATACTTTTACTTTTTTCCCTTGTGCGAAATAAGAAAAAAAAACATAAGAGAGGGAAAAACTTGTTCCTTTAGCCTGCTCTACAAGAGTTTCAGATTGACCGGTGTAGCCAGACAAATTAGGCACGAAAACCACGGACGTCGGCAATTACTGCTTAATACCCCAACAAATAAGCAGCAATTCAACGGACTCACCAGCGCAACACCCTACAAATGCAGGTGTGTAATGGCTGTAAATGCTCAAGACATGCTCTAGTTATAACTAGATTGTGATTTATATGCCTTGGATGTCTTCCTTTTTTTTTTTTTGTTTTACTTTACTAAATTTGTACCCAGACAATTATTCCCATTCATTTGCAATACGTTCCCTTCTGGTCATTTCTGCGGTGTTTGTGTGGGAATTAATTTTCCCTTTTTGAGGGTATTACAGTGACATTTGACCTCTGTGAAATTTGTTTTACAAAATAAATAGACCAGTTTTGAAGGGGAGTAAGCATCCTTGAAGTCGCTTTAAAATTCAGAAAGTCATACAAAAAATGTAACAGAAATTGGAACGACTGCAATATTTGCAATCACAAAATTTTTATTACCAGATCAGATTCACGGCAACCACATTTGTACTCAACGTGGTGCGGAGAACGAATGGGAAGATTTATGGTACAGGAGCGTTTGTGATAATTGCGGAAAAACATGAGAAAATAAAATTACGAAATGCCAATTTACACAGTTGTTTACAAATAACATACGCATTAACCATTAACACAATATTTACCACAGGTTTCTCATTTCTTACTCTTTACCTAGGTTTAAACGACGCAAAATGCAATAAGACAAAAATGACGATAGTATATGGAGATAATTTTGACTCCTCAAAAAAATACATCCTTTTCAATTAGTCATTATTTTTCAATTTTCTAAAATGTGTCAGAGAATTAAGACTTAAAATTAACTGTGGCTACTAATAACTAGCAATGAGAATTATACTCCCTTGACGTTTGTGAATGTAAACATAAACAATGATAAAGAATGAATGACAGCCGGTACCGCGCCGTCTCTGACATTCTTTGAAGATGACATTCACGAGTCCCAAGAAAAAAATTGTTGTTCCGTACTTTCGCGGCCATAGCTCAGGAATAACCCCCAACCATGTTGCCTTTGCTCATCTGTTTTAACGAAGGGATTTTTTATGACCTCATTCATTAACGAATTATAAAATGTTTGTCTCAGCTGGCTTGGCTCAACTTGAAACTGGTGCAGTTTTTTTGGCAAACTACATAAATAGTCAAAGACGTAGTAAATACGATATTATTGTTGAACTTTTTATTGCTACGGGAAAGAGCAATCCCGGGAAGGTACCACGACTGGAAGTCTTTCTCCCTTCAGCATGAATTTTTAAGGAGTTGTGATTACGGAAAATAATTGACTTGAGGAACTAAAATGCCTGCGTATACGTACTTATACTAGTCTTATTAGTTTATTTTGATTACTTAAATATTAAATGTCAGTCCCGCCAAATCGCCAAGCATTTTACATTTGGCATTTGGACGAGCTCTCCAGATTACATTTACATTTTTTAGTAAATATGCATTGCTAATTGCTTTGCATTATAATACTTTTAATACTAACTGTGTGCAATTCCACACGGAGAATTTGGCGGGGCTCATTCTCAATATCCCCATTATCATGCAAGGGTTAAAGGGGAATCACGTGATGATTACAGAGCTACTTATGCACCTGCTGGGGCAAGGGCTTACACCAGCTCGGATCCTGTATATTATTCAATTTGCCATTTTGTTTTCGACCGAACTTTTATCCACATGAATTTTTTCCCGCATGAATAAAAATCGGTTTCGCAAAATACATTCATGTAATACATAATACACACATACACAAATCAAGTTTCTACGCTATTGAATCTTCTTTAGACCCTTTTCCCTCACAAAATCCCAAAGATATCCTCTGAAAAATTCTGTTTTTTGTTCTGATAAAAAATATGAGAACAAGAATATCAGAAGTGGTTTCCTGTGAGAAAAACTACGAGAATCGATAATCAATAGTTAATGTTAATGTAGCAGGTACCTATGTATGTATATACATAAATCCTATTGTATCTCTCTCAATCAACGTGATTACTTCTATGTGTTAATTTCTATGTTCTATGTGTATAAAAAAAAAGTAGTTAGTAGTCATTATTGGTGGGTGATTACGGAGGGGAAGAAATCAAGGGTTGATTAGCATGCATGGGAGTGAGTGCCATCATCCCCCCAAAAAGTGCATCCAAAATCTGTCACAGGAAACTTGTGGAGGTGAAAATGATAGCAATAATCAAAGTATTTTGACATTTTGTATAGTATATATACTTTTACTGTTAAGCATCACTCCAAACGTGTGCTTCTTTAACACAAAAGAAAGACAAAGGTGGAAGTGGACGCCTTACTCTTACTGTATACATATGTGTATATACATATGTGTATACATACATAAAAAAGGGCATTATGATCGGTAAAGACGCATGTAGATGAAAGCCAAAAGAGTATAGACAGTACACATTTTGACATATGTGAGTGTAAGTACAATAGCAAAGGAGGGAAGAAGATTCATCGTGGTTAAAGTGAAACGAAAAAGGAGGGTGCACGCAATTATTATTATTATCATTGCTCGTATAAAGTGAAAGTGACGTGCCAAAGCAAGGTGTACACACTGTAGTGAAGTCGTCGTTGTACAGTAGTTGTTACTCACAGGCCAGGCAAAGTGGTTTCAGATTTTTGTTATTATTCACTACTTACTAGTCCTTAGAGACAGTGAGAGAGAGAGAGAGAGAGAGAGAGATACAGAGGCAGGGGATGAATGAAAGGATTAGAGTGCACCTGAGCAAATGCACGTAAGGTTCTCATAAGGTAAAGTAAGAAGAAAAATCTAATATTATTATTGAAAGTCTCAGCCAAAGAAGTCACATTGTGCTTGAGGTGGGGAAGAAGAGAAATGAGAAAAACAAGGGGATCAAAGGGAGAAAAGTGCGGTGAAATTTTGAGTCAACGTATATAATACATATACAATTTATTTTTAGAGGGAAAAAGAAACTAGTGAAATATTTTTAGAGGGAGAGAAAAGAGGCAGAGGAAAATTTTCAAAATTTGTCCCCGTTTTATTTTTTCACGCTTTGCCCGAACTATATACATATTGATTTTCTAATATATATTATTACTTCTGTGCTGTTGTTATCTGGCTCGTGGGGAGGATTGAAAAAAGTATAATACTACAAAGTGAAATCTGGTCTTTTCTTTGTATGACATCCTTGACCGTAGACAAGAAGATTTTGTGGAGAAGAATACACTTCTGGATCAGCATCAGTATCACCAGGATGACTGGAGCAAGTATTTACTGGACGTAAACGGACTAAATTGAGGGATCGGAGTTTACTTTTTTTTTTTTGCACGGCATCAAAGAAAAGGATTGTGAAGAAATTTGTTGTTGTTTTTTCCCCTTGAAATTCCCACGCCTTTTATTTCCCTTCTCTTAACGCAAAAATTGCTCAATTTCCCCCCAGACGCTCCATTAGAGTTTTCTTTAAATCATCGCAAAGAGTGTTTCTTGCCATTTCCTAAATTATTCCTATTTAAAAAAAAACAATTTGTGGTGGTTTTGTAATCACTCAGCAAATATCCTTTTATTTATTTTTTTATTTTTTGCACAACAAAAGTGCATCCAAAGTTTTTTGTGAAGTATGCCCATTACAACCCTTGCCACTTCTGCTGCCACATTCATTTACGCACTTTCCGCTCTTTTGTCGGGAGCACAGAATGTACCCTTTGACCCGACGAACAATGCATTTGGGAGAACTGAGTCCTCATCCTCCCCCGCCTTCCCATTTCCACAACAACAACAGTACAATTCCTCGTCCACATCCGCACTACCGCCACTTTTTCAGAGAAAAAGCCAATCCTCGGAAAGGTAAGGGGGAAACCCTTCATTTTTTTTAATTCATCATTGTCGGATAATTTCATATTACCCCACATCCCATTTAGAATGGCTTCCCCCTCGGAATTATTACCGAATTAAAATTAAAAGATCATCAAGGGGAAATTAAGTAGAAACAAATGATCAATTGTCATTTGGGTCGCACAGTTGTAACGTTGTAACGTAGGCATTCATTTAACCCTTTGTACTTGATGCAAATGGCACAGATAACGTGTTATAATTCAAAAAAAAAGGTATCACACTCATTCTTGATAGACTTCAAACACATTTTGTTACTTAAATTGACAAATTATTTCCGTCCACATGCGCATCTCTATAGATTTTATGAGTTTCTATCAAAGAATGATTGACACTTGCTGAGGATATACCAGTTGTGAGGAAGCTTTTATGGCACATTATAATAATCAAGTGGATGGTCTGCTTGTGAATAACCCTTTATTGTGTTCCACGACCTAACAATGCCATTGTACGTTTTGCATTGCAGTCACTAACAGCCATATAGGTTTTCATGAACTGCAACCATGGAATTATGATTTTGTGTCAAATTTTATACGCAACACTGACTCCCATTGTGGCATCTCGTTACTCGTTACACCAAATGACCTCTGCTCATCTTTCATTCCCATTGAGTCCGTGGTGAGACAGGTATTATTAAACCCAACTACATCTATTACATTTAAATCTCAGATTATGTCTCTGAATCTTGACCATCCTTAATTGTCAGGTTTTGTTAGTGGAACAAAATGAAACTGTCTTTGAGTGTCGAAGGAGCGTTTGGTTTTACTGGGGGAAATTTTGTTCTAATTCTTTTTTTTTTTTTGTATACTATGTTCCAATTATTGTTGTTGAGGTGCATTTTCGAGCCGAAATTATGGGGGGGGGAATAGAATTAAGAAATTATAGTAGACAATTTACCAGATCACATCCAAAGGGTTCATTTTTTTTAATTCATCATTGTCGGATAATTTCATATTACCTCACATCCCATTTAGAATGGCTTCCCCCTCGGAATTATTACCGAATTAAAATTAAAAGATCATCAAGGGGAAATTAAGTAGACTCTCTTTTTACCCCTTCAGGGAGTTCCAATATTTTGAACAATTTGCAAAAATTGGAATTTTTGGGGATATCAATTGTATTTTGTATAATGAATTATTAAGACTGATTCTTTTTTCGTTGATTTCCCCCAAGCAAATGCTTTGGCGGGTGATTGAACTAGAAAAATCTGGGGTTTCCCTCCTGCCCCCAAATAGTTTGCTTTTGAGAAAGCAGTGAGGATTTCAAAGTGAGAAAGTTGGAGAGTCGGAATTTCTGTCCAAAACAGCTCTTTTCTCAGAAGTGCAATGATGACGACCTTGATCAAAAGGATTTTCTCCTGCAATACAACCTCGCATGCTTGCAATGATGTAAAAGTTGCCACAATTCCAATCCCAACAAAGTATACCCTCAGATTATTTATTGTACCACAGTATATCTTATAAAAAGGGGCACAAAAAGCATCAAGAATGACGACATGGCCTTAATAATTAGTACAAGCTTTCTGCCAGACTCAATAAGGGAAACACAATTATCATGAGCAAGTGTTTATTATGATTTTTCTTCAAGAGTCATTCAGTGTATTCAGATGTGCCAAGGAACATTACGTCGAATGTATTACCTCTGATAATTAAGTAAAATATTTATAGATAGCAATTTTTTGTTGTTGTTGCTAGGATTGAGCAAGGACAACTGCTTCTGCGGGCGGGGGAAAGATTATCTTGGCTGTATAATAAAATAGATAATAGAAATAAAAACGAAATAATAAATGCAAGTCAATACCATTTTTTTTAGTATAATGTTAGAATGTTTGTCTTTTCAAATGAATGAAAACGCCGTCTTGGATGAATCTTTTTGGGGCTTTCAAAAGACTTAAAAAATACATGATAAATACCTATGTACATGCTTTAATCCTCCTTCCATCCTTGTCCTCAAAGATTCCCCTGTTTCTTACGAGCTCATTTTACGTAATACTTACTACGAACAACCTCCATTTACCTTTTCTGGGGATTCCCTTTTGTTTATCAAATGCCTCCTTCCATGCAGCACAGTATTAGGTCTTTACAGGCAGGGGAGTACATGATCCACGTAATGATTGGATCGGGGTAGATTCCTCATCTTTTATGCATTACGGAATTTATTCACAATAATCATTTGAATCACCTGCATCTGTCTCCCCTAACTCATATCTTCCCCGTAAAAAAGGTGATATTTCCCCTTAAAAAGTAACTATTCTATTATTCCCTGTTTACTTTTTTTTTACAATTTTAATGATACAGATAAAATTCACATTTGATTATCCCCTATGCACTCCTACCTATATTCAACTCACGTATGGAGCCTGATGCACAATTGCATTCGTAGAAATGCATACAGAATAAAGATTTCCAATCGATAATAGTGAAGATGTTTAAGCTTATCATGTAGATTATGTATGAGTACTTCTTTGTATATGTATACTATTGGATATTCATTTAAAGAGAAAAATATATATAGGTATGTACATTGTTTAAGTATGTATGTGTAAGTGCAACCGTATAGAGGAACTTTTATTGTTGGTATTAAAAACGGGGTTTGGGGGCATTACAAGACCAAGGATGCCCGGAGGGAACGAACCTCTTGGTGGAAGTAATATATTCAATTGTATCTATATAGTAATATACTATTGACAAATGTATATACTATTACAAACTAGATGACTGAGGAGGACACGGTAGCCGTTATCCAGAACTTGAAAATGGGCATAAAGGGGTAAAATATACGAGGAATACATAAAAGTGATACTTTTATTGAGAAAATCCCACTATGTGACAGAATAAATCCTACTATCATGTATGTACTTGGAAATGACTAGTGGCTTTCAGGGCATTAACGAGGGAATAAAACAAAAGTTCGGTGACCGGCAGGACAGGGAAGTCCACAATGATTGAAAGAGGATAGAAAATGACTATTTATTGTGATTATACAGGACAGTTAAAAATTCTGTACTTGTACATGTATTTGCCCCCATAAAACTGTCAAAGGGTCAGTGATACAATACGGATTTAAATGGAATAGAAAAGCACAGGCGATAAAAATCCCTCCTCATGCCTTTTTATTGCCCTGCCCTTCAAATCTGTCAATGACAGTTATGAAAATTATTGATTCCTCATGCATTTCTCGGCATGTTTTCTTGCTGTATTTCTCTGTATCTTTATTTTTTTTGTCAATGTTCTGAACCAAGTCGGCGATCTAGTTTTTATTGAAATAATTATATTGCTGTAATTCCAGCTTTTGATTAGTTTCTGCATATGATGAACAATCAAAAATTGATGGTAAAAAAAAAATCGTCACCAGTAACATGATTAATCTCAACTTTCTTTGTCTTCAATGACAGACTTGTGGACCTGAGAGCAAGAGCCCGGGGCATTGTGACCTTCCTAACCCTCCGCCCTTCGATCTTCGGTGACAGGAAGCTGCAACAGCAACAGGGATCAGGAGGCCTTTCTGATGTGGACCATCGGATGCACGAGCAGCAAATGGCGGAAGCCATCTTCTACAAATTGCTCACCCACACATTCCGAAGTAATGGGAGCACAAATCCCATTCCGGATGAAATCACATACTACGACAAGGAGACGGTGGCCACCATTTTCATGGACATGAATGGAAATGTCACCCGATGTCGCCTCATTGAAGTCGTGTAAGACATCCATTTTCCCAGCTCATCTTTGATTTATTTCATTTTATGTCCTACCCTTTACACT
>JAQGBT010008102.1:0-10180 GCA_034698585.1 Disparrhopalites patrizii
GTTAGCCATTCAACGTCGGATATTTGACATATAATTGGATATTTCAGGTATGAAATCTGCGATAATCTTTTTACTATTGATATATATGTATGTACATATATTCATATAGGCCTTAAATTCAAGGGTTCTTCCCTTAAACTTCAAATCCCACCCTTCATATTCCCCTGGGACATTATCAATTCTCGGGCCGAGTAAGATTTGTCAGATTTTATTTTTTTTAGCAGCTTTTATTGTGTTACTATGAGGTAGGCGAAATTTTAAATTTTACTTATTTAAAAAAATTTGTTTCAGGAACCTGATTGCACCTTAGTTACCTATATGTATACGCCAAAATTGGACGTACAATTGTATGTTCTTAGTAAATATGCTAATGCATATTTATATAGAAGTATTCCATGTCTTCCTCTTCATCAATTATTATTTACCTATAATTATAATGTATATTTACTATATTTACCTATAATCAAATGTGTGTTCAGCAATCAAATGTATAATTTTGTTCAATAGTCATGAAATAACCTGGAAATGTGCCCTTATCCACAAAAGTTTAACCTCTATATATTTCCTCTATTTCTCTCTCTCTCTCTCGTTCTCTCGCGCTTTTGTTTTCTCTCTCCCTCTCTCTTTCTCTCTCTCTCGCTTTTATTTTCTCTCTCTCCCTCTCTCTCGCATTTATTTCTCTCTATCGCTCGCTCTCTCGCGCTTTTTTGTTCTCTCTCTCTCTCTCTCTCTTTCTCGCTTTTATTTCTCCCTCGCTCGATTCTCTCTCTCTCTCTGGCTTGCCTCTATCTCTCCCCCACGTGTTTCTCTGTCTTTGGTAACTTTTCTCCCTCTTTTCCTTCTACTTTCCCTCTTGCTCCCTTTATTCCTTCTTCCTGTTCCATATGTGTGTCTCGATTTTCTGCTAACCCTCTCTTGTGTACGATTTCTTTCCTTTTCTGCCGTCTTTCACCGAATCATTGAAATGATTAATCTCTCTCATAAAAAATAATTTAAATAACCTCCGTTTTCATCGAAACCCCCACAGAAAAATATTGAAAAGAGAGTCCAGGAATACTGACAGTATGTGGGAAAATAAATAAAATAAATAAAAAGAAACAGCGCACTTAATTATAAAGGGCTTATTAAAGTAAAGGGTTGGAGGGAAAAGGAAGGGTGAAGGACTGAAGGGTGAAGCCGTGATATATGTATGTATATAGCCTATATAGCGCTACATAAAATCCAACGTATATACATACCTATGGTATATAGCACATTGGTGAAGGTGAGCCGTGGATGCGAGGGGCGAAAAGGAGAAAACGAAATGCACGCGATGATGCGGCTGGCATAAAATGAGCCGAGTCACCCCAAAGTCCATACAGTTTTCAAGTGGAAGTCCTCAACACATTTTCACTCCCGTTTTTTTTTAATCAAAATTCTGATTTTTTCTTCTTCTAAACTAACAAGTTTTTCATGAAAATTGGGAAAAAGTATGAAATTTTATTCTTCATAAGTGCAATTGGAACTTGTGATGCCGCTGTGGGTGCCTGATTTGATCCATTCTCCTCCGTGTGCTCTGATGTCATCATACGGTGGTTTTCTTCTCGTTTTCTATTTCGTGTCATCGTTGTGATCAATTTCCAAGTGATTTTCCGTTTTTTCTTCATAACAGTGATTTTTTGAACATTCTTCAAAAGGTTTTTGGTATTGTTGACTCCTATACGTTTGATATATGGTGATATATGATCTGTTGGAAGCATCAAAGACTTCTGTAGCATTTCCGTGACTCGTGACCTGTGACCCAGATAGAAAGGAGATTGGAATCGTTGTCAATATCTTTTGTTTGTTACATAATCAAAGATTTTGATCAGAGTAACATCTGCTGTTGATTCAGATAATTGTTGTTCTCATTAATATTATTACACGTGATAAACAGAAATGCCACAAATCGCAACTTTGTTTGCTAATGCCAAGGAGTACTTACCAACCAAGGGGCGCATTCAAGGTAAAGGGAAAAAATGTTTAATGTGTTGTCAGATGTCACATTTATCACCGTACAAGTAGCTTTATGTCTATACTATTCAGTTTTTTGTTGGATCAAACCGGCTTTCATGACCTGCAGATTTTTTATACTTATTCTGACAAAAAATTGTTCCATCTTCCTTTTCTTTTAGGCTTCGAATGCTAGTACTAGCTCTGACTGTAATGCTGGAAAAATAAACCTTAGTTTTGAAGTCTATAAACAAATGATATTGAGTGCTTTATCGTATAATTAGTACCGGATTGTAGGTACATGGATATTGTAGCCACAGATTTTTGGAAATAAATGTAAATGTAGAATTCATATGCATGTATGTATGAGGGGAACGCGATTGTTTGGATTTTTAGATTCAGTTACAAGTGAAGCAACGCCTGCCTACGATTATATCTATGTTCTTCTTCTTGTTTGTCTGCATGAATTGAAGACAACTTTTATAGACTTCCTATTTGCACAATTTTGTTAGTATTTGGGGATAAAAGTTGTTTCTGCTGTCGACCTTTCTGCTTTGACAGTGACTGTGCATAATATACTTTGTACAAGTTACTTAGTGAAGGAGCGTATTTTATTCATTACTAACTATGCAGAAGAATTTCAAGTTGTACATATATTGTATAACTATTAATGGTACAAGTTAATATATATGCAGTAATAATATTTGGTTGCCGTGTATGTATGCATAATCATGTTTGTGTATTTGTACTTGTCATTTGATAATTGCTCAAAAATACATACATATATGTACACAATTACATTCGTGTGTTCTTATTTTGCAGGTAAGGTTCCAGAATGGCTTCAAGGAATGTTCATCCGCAATGGTCCGGGAGTATTTGATATTGACGATGGTAATTACACCATGAACCATTTTTTTGATGGATTCGCCATGGTGTGCAAGTTTGACATCAAAAATGGAACTGTAAGTTCGTTGTTCAATAAAACAAGTATACAATACCACTTTAAATTTAAGCTGCATGTTATGTATTGGCGTACATACATTTGATATTTTTTATACTTTTTTTTGTACGTTTTTCTGTGTGTTGAATTCATATTATGGTAGAATTATTCAGATACAACTGAGTATAAAGATGGCATTTATTATGTGTTTTTAGATCACTTTCCAGCAAAAAATTCTTGAGACAGAAGCTTACAAAAAGGCTATTGCAGCGGGGCGAAATGTGTTTGCGGAATTTGGAACTCGGGCCAACCCTGACCCATCGAAGAATGTCATTTTTAAAGTCATCTCTAAATTGGTAATTTTAAAAGTTACTCCAGTGTGCCTCTTGGAATTTATTTACTGTCATTGCGTGTACAAAAGATGTACAGATGTGCGGTTGTTATCGGCAGAATTATTCCCTAAAAAAACTAAGTCTGAATCCGAAACAATTGAGTCACTGAAAATAGTGTCATTTTAATAAAGTGAATGGAGTAGCCTCATCTTTGCATGTAAAAGAGCTTTGACAATATTAATAGTTGATATATTTTGTCTGATGCTTGAACACCACTGTCTGAGGTCCAGTTTTGTTGACAGTTGTTGTTGTGGTTATATTGAGAGCAACTGGCACCTTTTACATGTGCAAGGACGTTGAAAACACCAAATGATTAATGAAAAATGTGAAATCCACATTTTCTGAAGAGTTGAGTTATAGAAAGTCGCATGGAAAAATTATGTTGCTGCATTTCCTACAAATGTACGGAATAGTATGGTGTGCATATGTACGATGACATACACGTCTAAATGACCATTACCTAGGAACATGTTTGGAGGGAGCCTACAAGAGTTACGCAATCTCAGTGAATCAATTACCACAACATCTTTCATCGACATACATCCAGCTCACGCAGTTTTGTTTCCTCTTCTTTAAAAAGGAGTTGCATAGATCTTGCTCAGAAGAATGAGTGTTGTGATACATAATTTCCTTCTTTTTATTCCTGTGTATATTTTCTCTGTTTTAGTTTACTCGTCACACCTCCGTGTATGCCTTAGCAGACTACCGTTACGTTATCTATACAAATGTTGCTACTAATGATTAGTGCAGTATATTTTGGCTTAAAATATATGGAAATTATGTTTACCGTCAAAGGTAAAAGTAGAAGGGACAAAGGTAGAAGCTTGAATCAATGTTCAGGATTTTACGTATTGGGTGTAGGCTGTATAAAGTGAGGTAAACCCAAAGTAACTTGTATTTACATAATTACATAATACTGTAATGTGCGTATTTTTCTATAAGTTTAATATCGGATATAGAATAATATAATATTGGATAGTTGAATTATACGTGCCTGCTGCACACCACAAGCATTGAAAGAAACCATCTAGACTTTTCTGCTTTCCTGGTGTCAATTATATTGGTTAAGCCAGTAAACCAGTACGGTATTGCTGCTGGTGGGTAATTTCTAAGGTTCTTTCCGACAACTTACGTTACAGCCAGGAAACAAGTGCAGGAAGATTAGTGGTTTCCAGAAAACTTTGTACGAGAGAATGAATAATTAATGCTTCTTATTTAATCATTTTGTGCAAATTAATACCTATAGGTAACTACGCCAGTAAATAACGGAAAAATTATATGAATGTATGTCTTTCTTTTTGTGAAGGTTCCCATCGACCTCACGGACAACACCATGGGAAATTCCTATTGTCTTGAGGGGGAAATATTTACTGCATATGAGAGCTGTTTTATTCATCGGATTGATGCGGATTCATTATTGAAAAAAGAACGAGTAAGTTATTCTATTTTTGTTTTTGTCTCACGGTACCCTGCAATAAAGCATGAATTATCTAGGTAGGTACCCCTACACCGCTTGTCCATTCTTTTAATATTACATATTATACCTATAGGTATGCACAATATGTTTTTAGCAGATTGTCCATAAAACTCATCTTTTCTAAATATATTCTATACGGTACGTGATACACATCTTTCAGTGGTTGGTACGATTATTTACAAGATATGCAAATTTTCAACCTTGACATTTTGATTTAAATTTCACGATAGTAGATTTTATTTCATCAAAGATGCATTTATTTATACGCTTTGATTGTTAACGATGCCCGTGGTCACTCATTGTTTGTTTCAGTTGGTTAGTGAAAGACAGCAGCATTCATTTAGATCGCACAATTTGAATATTAGAATCAGTTAGGAAAAAAATGTACCACCAAACGTAAGAAAATTGGCAAAAATGGACTAAAATTGCGAATGTGAAACTGGTTACAAAAAACTTTTTTAGGTAGACGTTATGAAATGCATAAATCAGCAGCTCAGTTAGAAAATGCCATTGGTCACATGTACTTGACACAAAAAGGAATTTTTTTGCTTCATTTTCATTTTCCTTGGGAAGATTTAATCTTAATTCTCACAATTGGGTTTACGTAAAAGTGAACTCCCTCACTGGCCGGCAAGTGTATAGTTACTAACTCACCTGCTTGTTATTATTTGCATGGACGTTGCATTCGAATCTATACGCATTTATATACGTATGATTTTCACCTGCGTGTTCTTCTTCTTGTAGACCCAGAAATCCCAAGAGACAAAATAATTGAATGAGGAGGAGGGACCTGTGTAATGAGTTTTGGTTACTGTGAGTCTGTGAGAGAAAAATTCGCGTAATACATACTTAGGTTATTCAACATCAAACGCGTTATATCATGTGTTTTCCCCGGTACAATCAACAAAACAAACGAACGTTGGCATACTGTAGGACCCGAAATGAATGTGCATAATAGTTTTTTTCTATGTGCCAAGTTCTTGTTCCACTTTCACTGTTTTGTTTGGATCACGACAATGTCATCCTTTACACTGTTGACGTTTAATGGTACACAGATATCTGCGCAGAGAATGAAAAAATCTGAACACTTGTTAATATTAATAATAAGGAAACATTCAAGGAACTATCTGTGTCTACATAACATTTACTATTCTCTAACAGCAAATCTTTTCCTTCTGTAAAGTAATGAAAAAGTTGTTCTTTCCAATAATTCAATTGCAAGGAGCGTTATGGTTTCCCCCTTTTTAGGGCTTGTTATAAAAACCCACCAAGCAACAACAGCCTGGATGGATTATAGAACAATTGGTAAATAGCTTTTTCGTTCCCCATAAAAATTACATGGATGGGGATTGAGTTGGGTGTTCCAATTTTTTACCATAAACACTTTGAAAGGCAACAGCAATTTATTATATTTTTTGTTTTTCTTTATTTTGGAATGGGGACCAGGGACAAACGTTTTAAGTGTATATGTATGCGCCTATAGGTACACTCATGTGTAAAACCTGTGTGGTGGAGGTGAGCGTATAATATAACTTAAGTGAATGCACGTTTTTGTACAGGTAATTACTGTGTATACATATATCCATATTACGTGAATTGTATCTGTGAAGATGCAGTTACACATATTTTTGAGAAGACAATTATTGTAACTGAAGGTTTCCCATGTTCTTAAAATTTGAAAGGATTTTTGCTTTCATGTCTGATCCAAAAAAAAATTTAGAAGGATGAGGCTGCAATCTTGTAATTTTAACGTCATTAAATGCGATGGACATAAAATTATGTCCTTTATTACAACTGTTTTGTAATGTATTTTAAAATGCCTACTTAATTGTAGTAGTAATTTGTCTCTCAAATGCTTTTTTTCAGTTCGACTTTATGTCCCACGTAGGCACAATGATGATGTGTGCTCATCCTCTCACCGATTCAGATGGCGTCACCTGGAACATTGGTGCTTCTATGCTCTCAGGCTGCAAATACCATATTATTAAAATCTTGCCTGCTAGAAGTGGAAAAGCTTCCGAAGGTCTGTTCTTTGCAATTAATCTTACAATTGTTTTGCAGGCCTTGATAGACTGATAACGTTTTTATATAAATTGTCGGGTGTGGACCACACAGGAAAATAGTAATTTTTATACAAAATATGATTCTGTGTGCACGCTTTGGTGACTACTTACTATGAGAAAATTACTTACAATGAGAAATTCGTGCCAGGCAACTTAAAATTGTCTTGCTATAAAATTGCTAGAGGATAGTATATGGGATTTTTAGTATACATACGAATATATGCATTTTTCTAACAGCCTTGAAACAGTCCAAAATTTTTGCTACCATTTCTTCTTCCTGGAAAACTTGCGTCTCCTACTTCCACAGCTTTGCAATGACCAAGAACTACATCTTATTTATGGAGCAACCCATGCTTATAAATTGCGTGAAGCTGGCCCAGATGGGGATCAAGGGCAAATCATTACGGGATGCTTTTGAGTGGCATCCAGCTGAAAAGGTAGGCACAACATTAATGGATTTAGTATATTACATATACATACATACATAAAGCTCTTAAAATACACAGTATGCTTCCTTGTTTTTCATGACGGTTCGAAGTTTGCTTTCCGCGAGCGTTTTTTTCTGAAATTTACCCGATTTCGCTGCTGTATTTACGGTGTAGGATGTAGTAATAAAGAAAATGTATTATTGTTTTCACTTCCTCCCATCCGATGGCATTGACAAAATAAGTTTTCTTGAAGTATAATTTTAGATGTGTATAACGGGTACTTGTATTTTCAAGGTAAGGTAGCATGTACAGATATACCTATATTATGTATATCTTATAGAAGAACATAACGTTTTGCAGCCCATTACACGGACAAAACCTCCGCATGCATCCCAATTCCCAATAAATACTTGATTTATGTACCTATACACATGTTTTCTGGCTTAGAGGGACTAATAATACAATGTACTTTCCCTTTTTCCCGTGACCTTGAAGATACTAATAAACTTTTTGTTTACTTTACAGAATCGACTGTACATCCTGGAAAAGTCAACGGGAACTATATTGAAGACTAAGTACAAAACGAGGGACGCTTACTTTTCCTTTCATTATGGAAATGCTTATGAGATGGATGATCAGGTAGTGGCAAATATAAAATTTCAGTTTGGTTTAAAGGCCGGAATCCTTTAAAGGTCACGAAGCATTTATGAAATATGCAAAGTTTAAGACCTTTGTCGAACAATTAGGGTATGAGTAACTATAATGTTGGAGTTTTCAAATATTTTCAGATTGTAGTGGATATAATTACCTACCCCAGTCCTTTAATTTTGGATAAATTCAGTTTGTGCAAACTCAGAAAAAATGTATTCGTTCACGACGACCCAGCCCAGCTCCACCGGTTTGTTTTGCCTGTGACAACTGATTACAGGGTAGGTTTATTCAACTTGCACGGCATTAATTTCATTAGTTGTTGCTTATTTCCATTGAACCGGGTGTTAGGCTAAACTACTTTTTTCTTTGCTGTTTCAGACTTTGCCT
Organism: Disparrhopalites patrizii; assembly: GCA_034698585.1. Taxonomy (NCBI): domain Eukaryota; kingdom Metazoa; phylum Arthropoda; class Collembola; order Symphypleona; family Sminthuridae; genus Disparrhopalites; species Disparrhopalites patrizii. The sequence continues at coordinate 8,310 of JAQGBT010008102.1, forward strand.
GAAGATGAAAATCTCGTTAAAATAAATGGGATTCATGCGACTGCGTTTCGCTCAAAGGAAGGGATTCTCCTAACTCCACAGGCTATAGCGCCACCTGGGATGGAATTTCCTCGCTTCAATCCGAAGTTACTAACAAAGCCCTACCAATTTCTTTACGGAACAGGAAGTTACGATCAGGGATTTCACAAAAATTCGGTACGGATCAAACAATATTCGTAATAAATTATCACATTCTTGCAGGAACAAGAGATTAGCGGCTTAATAACATGCTTATACTGCAATTACAATACCTATGTTCAGCATGCTTGTTAACTGTTTGCTTGATTTAAATATGCAGATTTGTAAAATCGACCTCAACAATGGAGATATAATTCAACACAAGACAAATCGAGAAGATGAATTTTTTGGGGAACCTTTGTTTGTTCCAAAGCCAGGAAAGAGTTGTGAGGAAGATGAGGGAGTAATTTTGTCCACTGTTAGCTGCGGTGATGTCACCCGCCCGGACTACCTTGTTATGTTAGATGCGTCTACATTTAAAGAAGTTGCACGAGCCGAGTTTGATGCGAAGTTCTTGCAAACCCTTCATGGAACTTTTGTCAATAGCTAGCCACTTTTAGTATGTTCACATGTATTTGCGAAACTAATTTTCAATTGTGATATTGAGTATGTACTTAAGCTAACCATGCATTTATGCGGGATTGGTAATAACATTAGAACACCCCTCCACCGCCCAAACTACAACTCTGAGCTACGCGCACAGAGCCGTGAAATAGCAAGTAGCTAATTTCAAATGGGTTTGTAGGTTTTTTAAGGCTGAAAAACGGCGTCCTATGTGTCACTCTAGCTAAGGCGACTAATAACATAATAACAACCATTTTTTTGATGAAGATTGAAGCACCTTCAAAATGAGCTGTCACACATTTTTATACGATTTGTGGTTAGGGCTGCAGAGGGGTTGTCTAACGTTATTTCATGGCCCGTATCGTGTCCATCCTTTTTTGTTGTTGTACTATTGTATATATAACTACTAATAGACTATTGTTGATGTATGTATGTATAGTATAAATATGCATAATTATATACAATGTGATTTCCGTCTCACACTTGGTATTTTAATCAAATTACGTAATTTTAAGTGAAGTTTACTACTAGTATGCTGTTCTCGTGCATGTGTACTTAAAACTTAAATACATACGCACTTGTAGTTACGCACTCCATTTAACAGTTATAGGATGTTTCAGTATTCCTACCAACAAATTTTTGATAAAATCAATAGATTATCGGATTACAATCAAACTATAACTCGAAGAGAAACAACAAAATTATTTACTATAAATATGTAGAAGTACTTCAAAATAATAATGCAAATCGCGACATTATGAGACTTGAAAAGCAATTCAGTAAAGTATAATAATGTGTACTGAAAGAACACTGCAGCTTGTTTATTTTTTATTCCGTATACATTGTACATACCTATACTTGTATACATGTAGCATGAAGTTGCACACTGGTAGTTATTACCTTACAAATTAAGCAGAAAAAATTTGTGCTAGGTGTCACAAGCTCACAAGCATTCAGGGAATGCCTCAATTGGAAGGAATTGAGTCCAGTGAAGGCGAAATCAGTCCTGGAAAGCCAGAAGATTAGAAATATTGCTTCCCAGCATTTTAGTGTGTCCGAAAGGGATTCCCACATATAATGGGAAAGGTTTCCCAAATGATTCATTCAGTTTAAGGACGTCCTCTAATAATGATAAACTTGTCTCTTTCGGCCGCGGTTTTATTTGTGTATGCTTGAATCTATGAAATTGGTTTCTTCAAGTATGAAACATGCACGTTTCATATTTTTGGAAAACAAGGCATGAGTTCGAA
>JAQGBT010008103.1:0-10178 GCA_034698585.1 Disparrhopalites patrizii
CGAACTGGCCCAAATTTTTTATATATTTGGTGATTACCCAAGGTGGTGCATCTGTAAAAAAAATATCAGCTCCAAACGCGTTTTACATGTGGCGTACCTTACTTGTAAGAGAGAAGGCGAGTGAATAGTTGATCCTTTTGGAGTCTTCTGTCTCAGAAAACATCCTCCATTTCCATATTAAAAGCCCGTCGGTCTCCCTTTCTTCTGGTTCCTCCGTCAATAGAATTAAAGCTGGGGTTTTCGAATCTTTCCTAAAACAAAAAAATTCACTCCATCATCGATCGACTTAGACGAAAGCGAAGTGGAAGCGTGTGAGGGAGAGGAATTGTACTGTTGATGATGACGATGATGAAATTCCCTTGCAATTCCTCACTCACATCCTGCACTTCATTCAATCCTAAGTCTTCTTCGTCCTCTTCGGGAGTCTCCAGTAGATTTTTATAGCCGATGGGAAAGAATTATTACAAAGTAAAGGAGAGGCGAGGGAGATGAAGAGGAAGAGAGAGAGAGGGACATAAAAAATTATAGTCATTAATTTCATCTACTTTGTTTTATGAACGGGACGAAACTTTCATAAAAATTTCTCCCCACAAGCGCTTCTTTCTGTCTCTCTCTTACACTTTTTCTGCCGAAGCACTCCCTATTTTTTGTCTGTCTCTTTATCTCTTGTATTTTTCTCTCGCTTTTTCCTCTTCGTTCGTTTCTCTGAATTCATCTTTTATGTTTTCTCTTTCTGTTGTTTTCTTCGTCGGTTTTTCTCTCTTTTTGCCTTTTTCGGGGTCGATTGTTCTTTCTTCCGCGGTTTCTCTTTGTCGTTTTTTCTCTTTATACCTATGACTTTTTCTCAATCTGATTTCAAATTGCCTTGGCTGCCCTTTTTCCCTCCAGAATCTTCTGGTGAAAGTTCCACATTGACAGTTTTGGTATTAAGCACATGAAAAAACTTTTTGCTCTTCCATGGAAGATTTTGTCTTCTCTCTGCAAAGTATTTAGTATAATATGTAAAGGGTGCCAAGACACGATGTATCCCCTAAACAAAATGATGCCACAATGTTGCAAAATAGACAAAGCATGCTTACCATGCAGAATCGTATTGTGGATCCAGGAAAAAACATTCATCCCGATCCGACCAACAATGGCCGAGTTATGGCGGTTTTTTCAACAAAAAAAATAATTTTCGACAAAATTACTTTTTTGTTTCTGTCTTTAGGCGCAAATCTTTTCATGTTCTCCCAACGGTTCAAAATATAATAAAGGCGTTTTCTAACCACAATTAAATTGCAAATCTAGAAAAAATATTCCCATTAAGATCAAACATGAATTGACCAAGTTATGGCTAATTTTCCGCGCCCAGTTCAAAAAATTAAAATTTTCAAAAAATCTAGTTTTTTACTTAATTTTTAAAAATGCATATTTATGATACAAAATTGTATTGTTAATCCAGCAAAATAAATTTAATCCAGATCGGATCCAAATTACCCAAGTTATGGTGGTTTTTCAAAAAGAAAGCTTAAACATTTCTGGCGTCTCTATTTAAAACTTTAATTTTTAATTTTTTTTTAAAAAACAGCCATAACTTTTGTAGTGTTGGTGCGATCTGGATAAATTTTCTTTTTCTGGATTTGCAATATAATTTTGTATAAAAAACATGCATTTTTAAAAATTAAATAAAAAAACTAGATTTTTCGGAAATTTTTGTTTTTTAAACTTGGCGCGGAAAAATCGTCATAACTTGGTCAGTTTGTTTAAAATTTATGAAAATGTTTTTTCTTGATTTGCAATAAAGTTGTGCTTAGAAAACACCTTTATCCCCATTTGTACTGTTGGGAGAACATGAAAAGATTTGCGCCTAAAGACAGAAACAAAAAAGTAATTTTGTCGAAAAAAAATTATTTTTTTTGAAAAAACCGCCATAACTCGGCCATTGTTGGTCGGATCGGGATGAACGTTTTTCCCTGGATCCGCAATATTATTCTTCATCGTAAACGTGGTTTGTCTATTTTGCAGCATTGTTGGATCATATTGTTTAGGGGGACCATATCGTATCTAGGGATCCTGTACATACCTTGATAAAAAATGGGACATCCATATAAATGGGGATGCGACGGGATATAAATGGAAAGATGTACGGCCTTCCCCCTCAAATATTTTTAGGGCCATAAGCACACAAATTTGTTGAGAAAAGCCCCCTTCTTTGGGGTAATTGGTCAGCCCCCACTAAATTTTAGGGCTTTGAAAAAACATAACTTTTATGGGGGAACATTTTCCTTGTTAATTCGGACGGGAGTAAAAAAAAAAGATTTTTATAGGGGCATATTTTTGAGATATTTTTGGACTTTTACCTTTTCCCTTGTCCAAAGAAATCTCTATTTTCTCCCAACTGGCGACCCCCCAAATGGACTTTCACTCCTGGAACTTTCCCCAAAGCTTTCTCCCCGAAAAAAAATCCCGGTGAAAATTTACCCCTGGAAATTTGTGCCCGGATTCAAAAGATTTTGTCACGGTGAATAAAACTTTTATTTTAATTTTTTTTCTCTCTCAAAAACTACACATAAAAGTTTTGGGAAATTGAAAGGATTTTATCACAAGAGGAACTTTTTTTCTATTTTTTTTCTTTTACTTTTTGACGCAAGAACAAGTCAGATGCTTCCTTTTCCCATTAATCCCAGGGATAGTTGGGAGAAAAGGGAACTTTCTCTTTCTCTCTTAGCAGTAAGCAGAAACATTTTTCTCCAGGGGAATTTAAATACCTGAGTTTTTTCTGGCGATTTCCCCCTTTTTTGGGGCGGAGGGGATTGGAGAAGATTTTGCTCGGATTTTGCAAGTCGTTTGGGAGAGACGAAAATGGGGAGGCGGGAAACAATGGTTGTCAGGAAAGGATTTAAAATTCAAGGGAGATGCCAAACTGGATGGACTCTTTTGTTTTTTTTTTCCTGGGGAGGATTGTAAAAAAGTACACGTGGAATATAAGGAAGGGAAGGAATTGCCATAAAGTTCAAGTTTACTGCCACTTCCAAGTCACTTTCGGAAGAGAGAGCATATTGTCTCCCTTGAAATACCTGCCACATCCGTCCTTGAGATCTCTATTGACTCTTCTGGCGAGATGGTCGCATCCTCAAGTGTATCGGTCTCCTTTTGGCAGTTCCTCCGGGCTTGTATAGGTCCTTTTTTTTCGGTTTGGGCATCCCCTTTTATCGTCAAGGTTCCTCTTCATCCTCATTCTTCTTCAACGATACTATAGGGCATGGGCTAGTATTTTTTTTTGGTCGTTTTTCCTCTTTGTGTCGAAGGATGCTGTCGCTCCTGGTGATGTTACAACTTGTGTATTTGTTTCCTATTTTTCTACAGGTCTCAATCATTGTCTGCTAGCGTCGTTAAGTCTATCGTTTTTATTTGTTTCGGAATTCTTCCATTTTGTTTGCTGTTTCTTTCTCAAGTTGTTGATCCGCTGGTTTATTGTTTCTGTCCATTTTTCCATTTGTTTGGCGTTTCTGTTCGGCACTTTCCATTTGTTTGGCGTTTCTGGATTTTACAGTTTTTTTCTGTTTATTCGTGGATTTTTGCTTTTTTTGCTGGTTCTTTTCAGATGTTTCATTTTTGTTGTGGTTTCTTTCTGGTCTCCGTTTTTTGCTGTTTCTTTATGGATTTTTCAACTTCGTTTGCAATTTCGTTCTGGATTTTGCATTTGGATGCTGGTTTTTAGGATTTTTTGCTTTTTTGCTATTTATTTCCTAATTTTGCATTTTGACAGCAGTTTTTTTAAGTTTGTCCAATTGTCGCTGTTTCTTTCTGGATTTTTAAATTTTCTACTGCTTGTTTCTGAATTTTTCCAATTTTTGCTGATTCGTTCCATATTTAATTAATTAATTAATTAATTAATTTTTCCTGTTTCGTTCTGAATTTGTATTTTTACCGCTGTTTTTTCCATTTTGTGTGTATATTGGATCAGATTAGATTTTTTGCTGAGAAACAAAAGGACACGATTTAAAAATATTTCCTTTTCTTTCTCTTTCAAATTATGACTTTGTCTCTCTCTCAATTGTTTCTCATGTTTTTCTTTTTTTTCAAAGTGCTGTTACTCTCACTGTCTCTCCAAATGTTTTTTTTTAATTTATCCTTGCCGCTCTCTCCTTCCTTTCTCCCATGCTATGTCATTCAATCTGATCTCTGTAATTCTCGATAGGTTCCATTTTTTTTGAATTTTGAATTTTTTCTTTCCTCAATTGCTTGCAATCTATCTCCCCGTTTTACCTATTTCTAATTTGGCGTTGGCATGACAGATGAAAACTTTTATTCCGCTCAAACATCCTACTATAGTTATATTTGCCGGCTAGGACCAAGGAATATCCAGTACATAAATATTAAATGTGCTCCCACACTCTCTCTTTGAATTTGAAATTTACCCTTCCAGCCATTTCCAGTGGAGTCCCTTTATATCACCTTTTCTATATTATTTTTTCCGCCCTTCGTACATATAAGCTACATATTTAATGTTCTATACAACAACTTTTTCCTGTAATAATATATCTCGCCCTTCCCTTCAGAGTTGTTATAACGAGACTCCACAGTATTTGTTTTCTTTTGCATCCCAGTGGTGACTAAACTTTCACTGGGATCCCGTTGAATTCTGGTCGGATGTCATTCGTCCACTTTCACCGGCTGCATTTCCAAGCTGCTTGATCCATATATAGCTCTCCATCTCTCTCAAATGCCCTCAGCCCCATCATTTTTTGAGCGCTTCCCATGAAGGACAGTTCCTTGGACGGCTTCACTCACACGTCATTGCACGGGAACGACGGCTGTGACAGTCCTAGCAATGGAGATGCGCTGAGGGAAGAGTGCAAAACAACGTCACATAAAAATAAATGAGAGGCGAAGACGGGAGGGATTCCTTAAACGGACAAGTGTCCCATAAACAAACAACATCTTCTTCTGCTCCATTTGCTTTCTCCATCTCTCTGTCTGTTCCTCGCTTTCACTCCTTCAATTAAATGTCGGCCGTCTCGCTTTCCTATTTTGTTTTCTTCTTCTCCCTGTCACCTTCTTTCTCTCTCTTCGATTTCCTCTTGATCTTTCTCTCTTGTCTCCTTTTCTCTTTCTTATTTACTGATATCTCACTCGTATTTTCTCCTCGTATCTCCCTTTCTTTTGTTATTTACATATTGTTCTCTCTCTTTCTCGAGAACTTTTTTGGTTTTTTTCTGTTTTATTAATCTCCCTCTGTTCTCCTGATCTTGCTCTCCGTCTTTTTAACGATCTCTCGTATTGCTTCTGATACACATATTTCTTTTTAGTGATATCTCTCTTTTTTCTGATGTTTCCCTATTTTAAAAATCTCCTGTATTTTCTGGTTGTCTCTCTTTTTTCTGATCTTTCCCTGTTTTAATAATCTCCTGTATTTTCTGGTGGTCTCTCTCTTTTTTCTGATCTTTTCCTTTTTTAATAATCTCCTCTATTTTCTTGTGGTCTCTCTCTTTTTTCTGATCTTTCCCTGTTTTAATAATCGCCTCTATTTTCTGGTGGTCTCTCTCTTTTTTCTGATCTTTCCCTTTTTTAATAATCTCCTCTATTTTCTGGTGGTCTCTCTCTTTTTTCTGATCTTTCCCTTTTTTATAATCTCTTTTATTTTCTTGTGATCTCTTTCGTTTTTACTGGTCGCTCTCTTTTTGCTTCTGTTATCCGTTTTTTAACGATCGCTCTCGTTTCTTCTGATCTCTCGTTCTGTATTGCTGATTTATTTTCTTTGTCCTGATTTCTCTCTTTCTTTTTTAGTGATCCCTCGCTTTCTTTTTTAGTGATTTCTCTTCCCTTGTTTGTTTTCTCGCTCTTTTTAATGATCTTTCTCACTTTTTTAGTGATCCCTCTCTTTCTTCTCTTCTGATCCCGCCCTTTTCTTGTAATATCTCACTTGCTTTTTGTTGATCTCTGTCTCAATTTTTTTCCCGGATCTCTCATTCTTCCTTTTTGTTCCTGTTCTCTCTTTCTTCCTTTTTTGCCGATCTCGCTATTTTCTCCTGAATAGACTTGAATAGGCTTGATTTTTATTGACCTCTCGCTTACCTCCGGATATCGCACTTCTCTGTTTAACGATCTCACTATTTACGATTGTCAGTGCTATTTACTATTTTCTCTCTTTCGTTTTTAATGATCGCTCTCTTTACTCCTGCTCTTTCTCTCTCTTTCTTTCCTTTCTGCTGATCTTTCTCGTCTTATCATCTCTCTTTTTTCTTCAGCTATCTCTCCCTTTTCTTTGGATCACTCTGCGCTCTCTTTCTCTTTCGCCCCTTCTCTTTTTGTCAATCTCTCCGTCTCTCTCTTTCTCTTCCATTTGCACGGTCTCCACGTTTCGTATTCTCGCCGTCTTCTCCATGGTGTTTTTTCTCTCTCTCTGTTTTTCTCTTGATCTCTCTCTCGTCTAGCCTGTCTGTTTTTTGTCTCTCTCTCGATCTCTCTTTCTTGGCTCTATTATGCTTTCTTGCTCTGGGCTTCTTCCTCTTCTGCTGTATCCATGTAATTCTCTTGATCTCTCTTTCACCTCCTTTCTCTCTGTTCTGCTCGTCCCCTCTCTCTCCTCTCTCTCTTTCCCCGACACTCCTAGTTGTCTTCCGTGTCCAACAATAACAAAAACAAAGACGGAAGCCCTAGCTTTTCCTCCTTTTCCAAACAACTTTCCTCACTTTCCCCGAGTGAAAGTCGTCTTGCACGCACAGGCAGACATCCACTCTCCGGCTTCTGTCCATTTCACCGTGCAGATGGGAGTTAGTATGTGCCTCACATAATCCTTCTTGGCTGGTGTCTTCCTACAGATTATACAATGGCCGTCGTGTGAATGGGAAAGAGAAACAAAGTTTGTATGAGTCACAGCTTCTATTTTCCCTTCCGTCCTTTTATATTCTTTCCAGGATCAGAATCACGTACAGAATCGGGGATAAAAGGGACCGCGTGAGAGTGTCTTTCACCCCATTTTTCCCTGCCGGTCCCTGTACCCTGACTTTTATGAGCGGGAGTTTTATTGCCTTTGACATTATGGGCACCATCCCCGTTAAATAATTGCGTTTCCCCCTTTTTCAGTATCTTCTTTCTTCTGGTATAATTTTTCAGCTTTCTCCCGCGGGTGATACAATTACAAATTCAGACAAGAGTCTCAGATTTTTTTGGGGGGAAATTTTGATTGGTTATGACGGCCGAGGAAGAACAATATTTTTTTTCCTTCAGCCACCCACATTCTCAGGGAATTTGAAGGTGAAATTCAATTTTAGGGGGTTTCACCGTCCAAAATATGCGTTAATATTAAATTTCGAGGGGGAACGCTCCCAAGGACTTCAAGTGCTTCTCTCATCTTCCCGTGACGCAGTTTGTCCACTAAAAAGCAACTGTCATCCTTGTTTTCTTTGAAGACATGGAGCTGTCTTTCCTGCCACTTGATACACTCGGAAGCCTCCAAGATTCTGAGGAGCGACTTATGTTAAAGCTCCGTTTCCAGGGAAAAGAGATCTTGCTATTTTGGTATGAAAAAGAAGCCGTATAAGATGAGGGTGTTTTACGGGAAAAATAGGCGCCGGTGGGGGCGGGAAGAGGGGTTGGTGGGGAAAATGATGATAATCTATTTTAAGAGCAATTAGAGAGGGATTGCGTGGGCTTAGAGACGGAAATATAGGAAGATGAGACAGAGAGAGAAACAAACAGGAACGTAGAGAGGTAGAAACAAAAGAAACCTAATAATTGAAAGTACTAAAACGAGAGAATGAGATCGATGGTTTGAAAAAGGGAAAAAGAAAAGGAACGAAAAAGGGAGAACCTGAAGGAAAAAATGATAAAACGAAGGAGAAAAAGAGAAAACGGCAGAGTAAGGGAGAAAACGAACGAAAAAGAGAGAAAGCGATGTGTAGACGGAAACCAATAGAGGGAAAACCAAAAAGAAAGAGAGAGATATACAGCAGGAAAACGAGATCGCCAAAGAGAGATAGAAAGCAGGGAGTAAAAAGGAGAATAAAGGAGAGAGATAGAGAAAGAAATAGAGAGTGAAACAGATAGCAAGAGAAAAATGAAGGGAAGAAAGAGATAGAGAAAGAAAAGGAGAGAGAGCGAAAAAGAAAGAAAAAGTACGAGAAAAGAAAGGGAGAGAGGAGAGAGAAGAGGAAAGCAAAAGAAAGAGAGAGAAAACGAAAGAGAGAGAGAAAACGAAAGAGAGAGAGAAAACGAAAGAGAGAGAGAGCAAAGGAAAGAGAGAGAGAGAGAAAAGGAAAGAGAAAGAGAGAAACTTATAGAACAAGGATAGAAAAATGATAGATGAAGAGACAGAAAGATAGAGGGAGAGAAAGAGAAAATGAGCGATATTGAGATAGAATACGCAAGATAACGAGAGGGGAAAGGAAAGAGAAAGAGAGCGAAAGAAGAGAGAAATGGAATGAAAAATGAAAAAGAGCGAGAAATGAAAACAGAATTAGAGAGAAATGAAAAGAGAAAAACTGAGAAAAAGAGAGAAATGAAACGAGAAAAAGAGCGAGAAATTAAAACAGAAAACGTGAGAAATGAAAAGAGGAAAAGCGAGAAAAATAGAGAAATGAATAGAGAAGTGAGAAATGAAAAGAGAAATGAAAAGAGAAAAAGGGAGAAAAAGGGAGAAATGAAAAGAGAAAAAGTGAGAAAAAGGGAGAAATGCAAAGAGAAAAAGTGATAAAAAGGGAGAAATGAAAAGAGAAAAAGTGAGAAAAAGGGAGAAATGAAAAGAGAAAAAGAGAGAGAAATGGAAAGAGAAAGAGTGATAAAAAAGAGAGAAAAATGAAAAGAGAAAAAGTGAGAAAAAGAATGAGAGAGAAGAAAAGAGAGAAATGGAAAGAGAAAGACTGAGAAACGGAATGAGAGAGAAATTAAAAGAGAAATCCAAAGCGGAAGAGAAAAAGTGATGAAACGATAGGGAAATCGAAAGATAAATAGACAGAAAAGTAAATTTAAACTGAGGGGAAAGGAAAGAAAACGAGGGAGAAAGAGACAAAGAGAGAAAGAATTAGAAGCCTGCTTGAGATAGCAGGAGAGAGCAGGCTGCGTAATTAGATGGTTCTGCTTCTCGCCCCTTACCTTTTCCTGGTTCTTGTGGTGAAAACACAAGAAAGATTAGATTTTGTTTTGTTTACGCTCTTGATCTCGTCTCTTCTTTCACGTTTTCCTGGAGATCCCCGTTGTGTAACAAGTTGCTTCTGCCCGGGATCTCTTATTTCACCTGTATGCTCCTCCCATACAAATTCCATGTTGTCGGCACGTCTTTATCCTTAGGTATGTATTCGCATAAAGTCGACAGGCGACCGTGTATTTTCAGGGAATGTTTCCGTTTCGGTAATATAATGCATTTCTTGGATATACAAGATTATATATTGTAATATTATACAGAATTCATCCGTTGCCCATTTCGCATTTAAAATTGTCCTTGAAATTGAATCAACCATTCACTATTTACAAGAAAACTTTCTATGTAATCCTGAAACTAAGAATTTCAGGTTTAAAGTGAAATAATTCCAAATTTCAAGTTCATTTAAATAAAATGTAAATAGCAAAACTCGTACTTGAACGGGTACTCTAGCAAATTGGAAATCCAACTTACAACTGAATCTCGCGATTATAATTAGGGATTTTAATTGCGATTAGAAATCAAGTTTTTTCTAAATACGATAAAGGACAAGCTCGAATTTTTAAAGGAAAACTTGAAACTTTTCGAACTTGAAACTGAACTTGGTAGAAATTGTTACTCTTTGTAACAACTTTTCTATATAGCAACAATATTTTTTCCGCCCTTCCTACACATAAGTTACATATTTATTGTTCTATATACATATAATAACCTTTCCCTGTAACAATATTTTTCGCACTTCCCTTCAGAGCTGGTATATACAGTCGACTCTCCCTATACGGGCCCTCCCTATAAGAGCACTTACTCTATAACAGCAGCGCTGAATCCCCCTACAGCTTTACCCGGTAAAGTGCGCTCTCCATAAGAGCACTCGCTATAACAGCAGTTGCTCTATAACAGCAGGATATTTTCTTCCCTCAGTTACATTTCTCTCACTACAACAGCACTTTCTCCCATTAAGAGCATTATAGTTTCTCAGTCAGGTATCCCTTCAACATTAACTTTTTCTCTATAACAGCACCGGAACTCTATACCAGCACAATTTTATTCTTTT
>JAQGBT010008104.1:0-10173 GCA_034698585.1 Disparrhopalites patrizii
GACAGCGAAAAAAGAACGAAAGAAAAGAGAGAAAGATACAGAGACGGAGAGAGAGAGAGAGAGAGAGAGAGAGAGAGAGAGAGAGCGAACAAAAAAGAACGAAAGTAACAGAGAGAGACATAAAGGCAGAGAGAGAGAGACAAAGAGAGCGAAAGAAAACGAGAAACAGAAGAGAGTGATGGAGAAAGATAGAGATACAGACGGAGAGGGAGACAGAGCGATCGAAAATAGCGAAAGAACAAGACGGAAAGAGAGAGAGAGAGAGCGCGAAATAATAGCGAAAGAGAAAGAGAGAGCGAAATAATAACGAAAGAGAAAGAGATGCAGAAAGAGAGAGAGAGAAAGAAAAAGATAAAAAAGAGACAGAATTGAAAAAAATTTGTTTGCACAAACAAAAATTTAGGACTCTGCTCAGTGGCCGGACCGGATGTTGTTTTTAACTGTTATGACTATTACATTGTCTCGTTCCAAGAGAGTAGAAATGCACACGAAGGTACATGATTTTATTTCCCTTTTATTGTCTAATAACTTACTTCTCCTTCTCCTTGTAATCTTTATTACTTGGTTACAACTGTGTTCTACAACAGCCTTCAGTCCATATCCAGTCTATCTCTCTCTCTCTCTCTCTCTCTCTCTCTCTCTTTCTGTCTCTCTCTCTCTCTCACTCTTTCTGTCTCACTTTTGCTGTCTTTTTCTCTCCCTTTGTCTCTCTTTATTTCTCTCTCTCTCCCTGTTTCTGTCTGTCTCTCTTCGTACATTTCCTCTCTCCCTTGTCTTGTCGGGTTGTGTAAATGTGATTCCCTTATCTTGTCCTTTCCACTTTGATGCCTTTGTTTACTCTGTGCAAGAGAATGTCGTCGGGATTTATTATGCTCCACTTGCCTTGTTATTTGCAATAGTACGAGAGAAAAAAACGACTTTTCCCCCTTATTTTTTTTTTCATTCCCTTTAAAAGTCCAAGCCCCCCTTAATGGGTATTTGTTTAGTCTTTGTACCCCGATTAATGTACTCCTACACTTGTAAAGCTTTGTTTACACACGGATCTACCAACTGACTTTGTTCCCCACATTTTTTTCAGCCTGGCATTTTCCTAGCACATTTGGATGGCATTTTTTTCGGAGATGGTGTTGTTTAACGTTTTCTTTGTTGTCTATACTTTTCCGCTTGGAGGATAGTTGCGAAAATTTACCTGATTAAACTTCCCTCATTTGATTTTATCTTGGAAATAAAATAGGATACCTTAAGCCCGGTCTGACTTCAATTAGATTATTATCAATTTTGAGTTCAAAATCGAGGGTTAATTGCAAAAAAAAATGCATCTCCGTTCCTCCTTAATGAGCAAAATGATCGAATCCACAAATCCAATTTTTTTTACAAATTTTCAGTGAAACACTTTATTCAAGCGGGAAATAAATGCCATAAATCATTTGTTATTATTCACGGGTGAGTTTCGTCATTAATTTGCATAGACAAAGATTTGTTAAGTGTTTGTGTGAACCGAAATTAAAAAATAGTTACATCTTACATCACAAAGAATGTCGCGGCTGATTGTTGCCAGGTTGCCATAAATGACTGCTTGAAAATGTTTCAAACGATTTCTCATTATATACATATGTATACATACATACATATATCGGTCCAAAAATTATAACTATTTATTTTGGAATACATCTTCCTATTCATTTGGTAAATATAAGAAAAATTTAGTGCTGGATATTTTTTTTGTGCGTTAGTAAGGAAAATAGAAATGATTAATTTCTTCATTACGGACGCGTGGAAATTACTCATTTTTCAACTTGACCCTCGAAATACTTTGGAATATTTTATGTAAACATATAAATGTAATAAATATGTTTCTGATGCATGTACATTTTCATGTTTAAAAATAATAATGACCCACTATTATTGACTAATATAAAAAACTGGCCATTTAGTCTTGCACCGGTATTCGAATATGACAGGAAAGGGACAGAAAATTGAAATCGTTTGAATTTTTGAATCATTCAAAATAAATATTTAGGCGTTAGGAATGTTCACAAAATGTGATTCATTTGTTAATATATTGATGGATTTATTTATTTATAGGCTATTTTTTTAAATTAAAAATAACAATATTTTTTATTGGCTAATATACCTACTTGTATATTAGTATATTTTTTAATTATTATTATTTTTAATTATTATTAGTATTATTTTTTAATTATTATTATTTTTAATTATTATTAGTATTATTATTTAATTATTAATATTTTTAATTATTATTAGTATTATTATTTAATTATTAATATTTTTAATTATTATTAGTATTATTTTTTAATTATTATTATTTAAGTACATACATGCTTTCTCTAATTCCTTAAAAATGCAAAAAATTCTTACTATTTTTAGGTATGTATTTTGTACTTTCTTGGTAAAAAATGCTGAGCACAAAAACTACATTATATGTAGGTATGTATGCATATGTATGTATATATATACGTATTACCTATGAGATTACAAAAAGCTTACAATCAGAAAGAGTTACAAGGGCTCATTGTTGAGCCACAGAAGGCACACATTTATTCTGCACGTGCTTTGGTTCCAATTTCGACCGCTTAAGCGGAAAGAAGCGGTAGCTTTAACATGCTATTCGTGCTAAAGCCACAGCTCGTTCATTGGGAAATATCTGGAGAAAGGGCCCTGCAAGGATCAAAGGGCCGGCGTTCAAGTCCTGCAATATTTTTTTCCCTTTTTGCGTAAAAATATGTATACTCGTACATTTTAATTGCAAGATTTTTGAATCGTTTTCACTTAACCTATAAATTGTCTATAATCCATAATTTATTTGCTCCAAGGTTATCTTGTAGCTTTAATTTTTTCATAATAGTAGTTAGTAATTATTATTTTTGCTGTAAGGTAGTTTATAAAAATAATTCGTGTTTTTTCTGTAGAATTTATTTTATAATAATAGTTCCTATAATTTTCCTATAATTTCCCTGTAATTTATTTTTATAACTGTAATTTTTATTATTTACTGTAGTTTATTTTATGATAGTAATTTTTCTTTCCTCCTTCACTTAGTTTATTTAATTCACACTCTTTCTTCCAATTGATATTTTAGGTAATAATAATTCTTTTTTTCCTGTCATTACTATTATATTTATAATTCGGATTTTCCCGGAATTCAGTGCATAAATGGCAATTTCTGTATGTCTAGAATTAATTCTATAACCAGTCAACTTTTTTGCAAATTTTTGTTGTAAATATTCTTCGTCAATATTTTTTTTACAAATATACTTCGTTAATATTTTTGGTAATTTTTTTTTTGTAAATATTCATTGTAAACATTTTTCGCAATATCTTGTTTTTAAAATATTGTTATTGCATAATTTCCCCTGCTTTTTTTGTTAATTTTCAAGTAGAACATTTTATTGCATATTTCTTGCAATTACGTTTAATTCTGTACAGACGATGAATAATTTTAAACTTTTGCTTTGCTTTTTTGGACAATTTATAGTATGGGATAATTTTAAGAAGATTTTCTAAGTTGGATTTTTGTGAGTTCTGCATTATATATTTTTTAGCTTACAGTTAGCATGTTTGCCTACTAACAACGCAAAATTGTATTTTTTTTACTTTTTATATGAACTATTATAATCATAGTTCTTGTGTGTTCTCATAGAATTTGTTTTTGAATATTATATATATTTTATTTGTCTGGAATTTGATCTGAAGGCATAATTGTTCTTGTATGTAGGTATTGAATATTTTTTTCTGGCATTTTTAAATAATTTTCATTGGATTTTTTTTTCAATTCAAGTACAGCATTTTTTTTTGTATCGGAAAAGAATTCTCATTGTCAGCATTCAATTCAATTATTCTGCTAAGAAGATTTTTTATATACTCAAAGATGCGTTTAAAATTTGTATTTGATAGAAACAAATTGTTTATTTTCCTTTCAAAACGCAATTTTTATTCAATTTTTATTTCATCGGCAGGAAGCCTTTTGACAAATTTTTGTTTATTATACCTATTTTACTAAAAGGTCACTGATTTTAAAAATATTAAAAAATATATTTTTTAACTTGCAGGGATAAAAAATAAGCTCAAGTATTTTCTACTTTTTGAACACAGTTTCCGAGGAAAGCTCGCAGCCTTTTGCCCCTACAATTTTCTATTACAATATTTTTTCACATTTTACAAATACAATGAGAAAATATTTACAAAAAAGCATCAGAAAAATAGCTGTCGTCCTGAAGGCTTTGCTTTCAAAGAGAAATCTAAGATATTAATCTTTCAGCCAAGGCCACCTTGAAGCTTCACATCTTCCTTTTAATTCAAAAATCCTTCCCAAAATGCACGATTGACTCCTTTCAATGGAAGATCATCAACCTCGTTCTTCCTCTACAAGCTTTCCCATTTCAGCTCTCGATCAAAAGAACGAGAAAAACATTCCATTTTTATGATTTTTTTCACATAATTTTCACATCCGTTTATGAATGCCCTGATAATGGCCGGGTATCCCAAATCGGGGGAAAAGCAGACATTTAAAAGATCTTTTGTTCAATCCCAGAGAGTATTTTGTAAGCCCCGGGATAAAAGGAGGTACTTTCACGGAATTTAAATAATGGAAGGTTACACCCATTGTATGGGGAAAGCTTCTACACGAATCCTTCAAATGATCGTTGTTGAGTGGAGAGACAAGGAGGGAGGTATCTGACGAGGAGAGGAAATCTAGACGGAGAAGCCAAGAGAGAGAGAATACGAGAGAGATACAGAGAAACAGAGAGAGAGAGAGAAAGATAGAGAGATAGAGAGAAAGAAAGAAAGAGAGACAGAGAAAGAGAGAGAGAGAGAGAGAGAGAAAGAGACAGAGAGAGAGAAAGAAAGAGAGACAGAGAAAGAGAGAGAGAGAGAGAGAGAGAGAGAGAAAGAGAGACAGAGGAACAGAGACAGCATCAAGTTTCACATCAATTTCCCTTCCTTTTGTGTCATGTTTAGTTCCCTGCCTAACTCCACACGTTGATTGCTATTGAGACAGAGAATCAAATGTCACTGGAGAAGAATGGAGACAGAGCGGAGGGAGAAATGAAGACATACAGCGCTCCTTAGAGCCAGTATAAGGGGGTAACCGACCGAGATTTAAAGAGAGAACACGAAGGTGAAAGGAGTGAAGGGCAAAGCATCGTAGAAAGCTGAGAGACTCGGAAATACGGCTAGAGAGAGAAACAGTAAGAGAGAGTGAGAGACAGAGAGTGAGAGAGAGAAGGGAGAGAGTGAGTGAAGGAGAAATAGAGCGAGAGAGGAAGAGAGAGATGGCAACCGGGAACATTTGAAACAGAGAGCGAATGAAAGCGAAGAACAGAGAGACATTGCGAAATATTAGGTAACAGAAAGACAATGTGAAAGAATAAGCAAAGAGAAAGAATGAGAGAGAGAGAAAAGAAAATCGACAGAGAAAGAGAAAGGAAAATAGAGAGAGAGAATGGAAAATGAAGAGAAAGGAAAATAGAGAGAAACAGAGAGAGAGAGAGAAAGGAACATAGAGAGAAACAGAAAGAGAGAGAAAGGAAAATAGAGAAACCGAAAGAGAGAGAAAGGAAAATAGAGAGAAACAGAGAGAGAGAAAGGAAAATAGAGAGAAACAGAGAGAGAGAAAGGAAAGTAGAGAGAAAAAAAGATAGAGCGAGAGAGAGAGAGAGTAAAATAGAGTGAATAAGAGAGAAACAAATAAAGAATTAGAAAAGACTAAAGACGAAAGTGAGAGGTGGAATGCAATTAAAAAGAACAGAGACATGGGTAATAAAAACAGAGAATACAGTTGAACAAGAGAAAAACCAATTGAAGAAAGACCCAGAGAAAGAAAGACAGAGAGGAGCAAAAAAAATGAGAGAAGAACAGGAACAAATTGGACATAAGAAAAGTCAGCGATAGAAAGATAAATCGGAGAAGGAAAGAGAAAAATATCATAGAAATAAGAGAGAAAAATCCGTGAGATAAAAAGAGGAAAAACGGGGTAAAAAAAGGCAAACAGAGAAAAAATGTAAAGAAACAGAAAACGCGAAAGAGAAGAAGGGAGAGAGAAAGGGACAGACATTGTTGGAGAAAGACAGAAAAGAAAGAAGGGTAAGAGATAGATAGAGAGAGAGAGAGAGAGAGAGAGAGAGAGAGAAGAGCAGTAGTGCTGAATAGAAAAGAGGTTCTTTTCATTGTTAAATTCCCCTAGAAATTCCTTTCTTACTCCTCCCTCAAAACTCTTTGTCTGACTTTTCTGAAAAGAAACAAAATGGGGACTTACAAAAAAGAAGTCCCCTCTTTCCCTCAATATCTCCTCCATTTCTCTCTTTCTCTCCCCCGAAAAAAATATAGACACTTGAGAAATTCATACTTTGATGATGATGGCATGTATCTTTTTTCCCGAGGACTCGAGTGAGCAAAAGAGCTTTTGTGAGGAGGACCAAGAGTGAATGTAGTATTTTATTATGGAGAGGAGCATCCCTGCTCCTATTTTCCTCCTCATCCTCCTCTTCCTCCTCCCCCATCAAGACATAGGCAGTCCGTGGTGAGAGTCGGGAGAGGGGAAGAGGAGGGGAGGAGAGAATTTGTGAAATTCCACTTGATTTCCCGGTACAAGTGCACTTTGCTCTTCAATCTTTTATACTATATAAAATCAGAACAAGTCCCTCTCATTCCCGTTTCTCATCTCAGTATTCACTCTCTGTTTTTCCTATGCATAACGAAGGAGCCAAGGGTGGGAGAGACAATGGGAAAGAGAGGGGGAAACAGCTATGAACGAGATACGTGAAGAGGAAGGGGAGAGCAGGGAAAAATACCGGCCGAGACAAGGGAGAGAGAGACAGGGATAAAAACAAAGGAGATATCTGAGGATAAGGAAACAGCAAATCAGAGACACTGAACATAGTTACGGGTTACACCAGAGACAGGGCCCGGCCCAAACCGGAGAGAGACAAGAGCAAATGAATGGAAAATAATTTGAAAGCCAGAGTGGACGCAGAACCGAAAGGCTGGGGAAATCGAGACAGGATGAGAGGAAGATAGGAAAACATTGAGAGAAAGAGAGAAAGACTCTAACAAAAAATTTAGAGAATGAAGAAGAGAAATAAGGAACGAGTGAGGGAAATAAATATAGATAGAGAATGTAGGACAAATGGGGTGAGAGTGAGAAAGGGAGAGAATGAGTATAAGTGAGAAAGAGTGAAAATCGAGTGAGATGCAAACTGAGAGACAAAAGTGAGAGATAAGAGATAGGCGGAGAGATAAAAACAGATTGAGAGACAGAGTGAGAGAGGAAAAAAACAGAGCAAGGGAAGGAGACAGAAAGAGAGAGATAGACAGTGAGAGGTAGAGACAGAGATACAGAGAGAGAGAGATAGGAAAAGACAGAAAGAGAGAAAATGACAGATATTGAAGAGAGAAGGATACAGAGAGTTCGATAGAAAGATTGAAAGGAATATTAAAGACAGAAAGAAAGAGAGAGAGATCGACGGGGAGTGAAAGGGATCAAAGAAAGAATCAGAGAGAGAGAAAGCGTTCGACGGAAAGAGTGAAAGAGATACTAAAGACAGAAATAGAGATACACAGATCGACAGCAAGGGTGAAAGTGATATTAAAGAGAGAAACAGAGACATCGAAAGGGTGTGCAGTAGATATTAAAGAGAGAAACAGAGAGACATCGGAAGGGAGTGCAATGGATATTCAAGAGAGAAACAGAGAGACATCGAAAGGGAGTGCAATGGATATTGAAGAGAGAAACAGAGAGACATCGAAAGGGAGTGCAATGGATATTCAAGACAGAGTGAGAGAGATACGCAGAGAGAAAATGAAAGTGATATGAAAGAAATAAAGGGAGAGATATGAGGATAGAGAGAGAGAGAGATTAAAAGCGATATTAAAGAGAAAAGGAAGAGAGATACGGCCAGAGAGAGTAAAATAGATGTTGAGAGACGAAGAGAGGGTGATAGGGGTATTATTCAGAGGAAAAGGGAGAGTGAACGGGATATTAAATAGAGAGAGAGAGAGTAAAATAAATATTAAAGAGAGAGAAAAAGAGAGGCAATGGAAAAGGAGGGTAGAAAAATATGGAAGGGAAACGATGAGATAAATAAGGAGAGAAAGAAAGAGAGAGAGAAAGGAGGAGAGGAATAAGTAAGGAGAGACTGACAGGTATAACAGAGACAATGAACGAAAAGAAATGGAGAATGGTTTGGGCAGAAGGAAGAAAAGGAAAGACAAAAGCCAGGAATTTTCCCCCTCGCTTTTGACCGTCCGTTGATTTTTCCACACGAGCTCCGAGAATCTCCCGGCACTCTTTCTCCTCCTGGATATTTCCCTGTTCGTGGTCTTATTTACCTATTATGTACAGAACATGGAGCACATGCAAGTGCTCTCATTCTAGTTTCTTTCTTCCTTTTTCTCTCTCTCTCTCTCTCCCTCTCTCTGACAAAGTGTGTGGACTTGTATCGAGTTTCCACTTGAGTTCCTACATTATTTAGGGCGCAATCAGTATTTTCTCCAGTCAAAAAAAAAATCGATAGTACTTCTTTTCCTTCTCTAAATACACATGTACATATGCATGAAGGGAGGGTCCCAAATAGGGATTTAACCCTACCCAATAGCCATGGAAAAATAGTTGAAATACATATTCCACGCCTATCTTTGTTTCCGATCTACTGGGACAAGCGATATCTCAATCCGGTAAAATTGGTGGAGTTATCAGCGATTTTATTCAAGCTTCAAATTATCAAATCAAATTGTTGGAATCGAAACAGGATCTTTTTAGTGATTTTTTTTGATAAAACAACTACATAATTGATGACTGATGAGATGACCAATGACACTTCCAAAACTTGCTTTTCACCACTGAATTTTTAATTACGAATCCAAAGTGGATCGTTTATGTTGGAAACTAATTTTTGGGATCATTTTTGGCTAATTTGCACGTTACGTTCAAACTGTAATCTTTGATTTTGACCAAAAAAATACTAATTTTGGAACTTGGCGCCAGAAAATAACAATAATTTCCCCAATTTTCCTTGGTTGAGATGCAACATTTTAACCTCTCATTTCTCATCTCTCTTTGTCTTAATATACACAAATTTATCGTCTCAATTCGTCCGTAAAAGTCACAGAAGAATCAAATACATATGAAGGTAAACATTTTACAATTTTTTAGTTAAACGATTTATTTTAGCACTGAAAAATGAAGACGGCGCTATAAATCGTATCTACTGATATATTATTTGCGAAAAGGTGTCGGTAATTATATATTTTCAGACAAAATTTCATTAAAATTATTAAATTTTTAAACAAGACAAAATTTCATTCAATTAAATATTGAATGATTATTTGCACACAAAATTTTGTTAAATGAATGAATTTTTTGCTGGCAGACATTTCGTGAAATTGACGCGAAACACAAAATCTTAAAAATCTGCCATCTGCCATCAATGGCTGCAAGAATCGATATCTGTAGGCTTCAATTGATTTTTTTTAACGGAAATAAATACAATTTTTTCTAAAAAAACCAGAGCAACCTGAGTTCTAACGAGTTCTAAAGAAATAGAAACCAGAGAAACCTGAGTAAATTAAAAAAAACTAATATCCGTGCCCATATGAAGCGTAGAAGCGCTAAATCAAAAAGTTGCTAATTATCGAATCTGTGAATTTTATCATTTGCTGCATATTAGAGGAATGAAGAAGATCAATTGATTATGATCGCATGGTGGAGATGCGTAAAAATTCCGTACTTTTCCCAGTCCATTTTTCCATAATCGACCATTTTTCCATACTTTCCCGAGGATTCTACAGGGTGGGTCTAAAATCCAATTTGGCACTCCTTACACTTGGACGTACATACATAAACGGTGAGCACTCAGAAAAAGCTGAGATTCCTTTTTTTTCTCTCTCTCTTGCTTCTGTATGTATTTTTTCCTGTCTTCTCAATCGGAAAAACTGCACCACAAGAAGAATGAGGCGGGAGAGGTGAGAAAGCAGAGGAGAAAATGGGGGAATTGGAGGCAAAGACTGTAGGGAAAGTCTTTTGAGACAGAAGCTAGGAGAGAGAGAAAGGAAGAAAGAGAGAGACAGAGAGAGAGAGGAAGAGAGAGAGAAAGATAGAGAAAGAGGAAGAGAGAGGAAAACAGAGAAAGATAGAAAAGAAAGAGAAAGAGAGAG
>JAQGBT010008105.1:0-10173 GCA_034698585.1 Disparrhopalites patrizii
CCTTGGTTTTTTTTCCGGCTTTGACATTTTCGTTTCTCATTGAAAGAGGGGCACTTAAAAATGAAGTCCAAGTCGCCACCTTTCAAATGAGACCTAATTTACAGAGCAATCCCTTGTGGTTGTTTGGCTACCAATCGTCAAAGCTGGAAAGTCCCAATGTAACAATCAATTGGCAACCAGGTGTATGTATTTCTATACGATTCAATAAAATGCACGAGCAAGGAATGGGCAACCGCATGTGCCTTGGTGGACGGGCATGAACATTTTTTTAGGCTTTGTAATTGGACTGAAGGCTTTATTTTTTAGTAGTCTGTATTAATGCGATTATAGGCATAAAATTTTTATTTCCTTTCAATGAAAACGCGCGTTAAAACCACATAGTATATGAAATGTCAATTAAATTTCGTGATTAAATTAATTACTAAAATTGAGGGATATTAAAACGTTGCCAGCTATTTTATAGTTATTTAATTGAAGTGCTAAATATCCATATTTTTTCATATTAAATGAGCATATTTGCCAGAAGCCTCAAACAGGCAGCACGTAAGTTTACGTTTCTGTGTTTACGCTGCGCGTCAAGTTGACAAAAATCATTTCTGGGGTCTCAAATGTCCAAATAATGGAATCAAAATAAATGTTATCAAAATAAAATCCATTAGATGATGTTTTTACTGGATTCATCGTTAAATATGACCCAAAAAATAACTTTTACTTTGTTTATGCTTGTTGGAAGGAAAATTACAACATGTTTAGTGTAAACTTCTATGATTGAGCTTGTCACGGAAAAGTCGGCATAACTTGGTTCATTTTGCTGGTATCCAGATGACTATTTTTCATTAGATCCACAAGGAAATTCGGTGTCATGGATTTACCTTCTCGATTTTTTCAGTGTCTACGTACTTAAGTTATGGGGTATAAACTCCAATTTTCCAGTCTATATCTATATGTAACTGTGTTCAGTGCTCCTGGAAATTCCCTGCGATAGTGTCATTGTTTAAATTTTGAAAGTCATGACTTTTCATGGCAATATTCTAAAAATAAAGAACAACAATAATAATGAATGTTGACAATGTCATCTTCAGAAGTTCCAGGGTAATCTTGCATTTATGCTTATTCTGTATGGAGCTGGCGGGAGCCAAGTCCAAGCGTTCTGTTTGACATTGAATTTATCTTTGAATAGCAACAGACGACAGCACAAAAACAGAATCATTGTGAGCTGAAGTGGTAACTCTTTACTATGCTCGGACTGCATTAATTGCTACTTATTATTATTACTATTAAATAATAGTCACTCTCACTATAACATCTTATAAAAACGAACGTGTATAGAAATTGTTTTTTTTGTTGTTGCTTGTTTTCGTCTATCCAGATAGAATTCAACGTCTACGAGATTTGGCTGCTGGGGTGTATGGAGAAGCATAGTACTTACAAGCCTGCAAGCATGTACCTGTTGTTAAATACACGAGTTATTGAAAAAGTTACGCTGAAATGTCCTTGAACTGACCATGAAACACATCAGCTGCAATTCACTCTTGTCTGTGGGCGTACAAAACCCATATACATGTGCGCGGACTCGTCTGCAAGGTAGGAAGAACATTATCAGTATTATATCTATTCATATACATTTAAAAAAATGTTTAAAACTCTCTTTTATCTTTTTCAAGGAGTGAGCTCAAAAAAAGATTCACTGTGACATTTGTAAACTTCGTAAATCATTGCATTGTGTAGAAGACAAGTTCTGTTCCAGGCAAGTTCGTACAATTATTGGGATCTTTGCTGGATTGTTGGATTCCATCTTATTTCTGGGTTGTCACTTTTTATTGACATTGTTGAATCCATTTGCCTTCTACCATGCTGGCTGAAATTGGTTTGGTGTTGGTGAGTGCCCTTGCCGTAATCCCGCTTCTTCTCGTCATATATGCCCGCTGGCATTTCGGTACTTTGGAGAAGTTAGGAATTCCTGTGGTAAAAACCCATTGGCTCCTCGGAAGTACAGCCGGGTACGAAAAAATTACGCAACATGACCTGGATCTGGAATGGTACAAGGAGCATGGAGAAATATATGGGGTAAGGCTGTCTGCATACAACTGTATAACTACGCTATTTTACAAATTTGGACTCGTACAGGCTCTTGCTAGAATCCTAATATACAATAATGCAAACTGACAGCTCTGTAACTGTATTCGGGTGTTGATCAAATTCAGGTGTACGAAGGACGCAAGCCGCAGATACATATACTGGACCCGGAAATTGTGAAGCAAATTTGTATAAGGGATTTTGACAAATTTGTTAATCATAATTTCTCCTTTGGTTTCCCAGCCAATAGCTTGCTGTCGCAGATGATGGATTTCCTTTTGGGTGAGAATCTCGTAAATTATATTTAAATCAAGACTGTTTGGCGAGGGCACCCTTAAACGTTGAATTGTGGAAGATGTCTCTGTAAATGCCAAGACAGCGTACAGAGACGTAAGCGGTGTGATTTTATTAAAGGATTGATGTCGCATTCTACGATCAATATTAACTGCTACATTCCATGTTGGGGAAATATAGTATTTTATTGTTATTAAACACAGATGACACTTGGAGAGTTATCCGTTCTGCCTACTCACGAGCATTTACTACAGCTAAACTGAAGAAGATGATGGGTAGCATGAATTCAGTGTCGAAGGACTGTGTAAGTCGGGTGAAGGCGGACATCGTAGCCACTGAAAATGGGGTCCTGGAAAATTTCAATCTTTACCAGTAAATTTTTTTTCTAGAAACTTCACATTATAATAATCCTGCTGTATTTAAATGGAAACGCGGAATGACTGGCTGCTTTGTAAAAAGTAGTCAGACATGGTAGACTAGACATTTATTGTGTACATCCCATGCTTAAAAAACATAATTTACTTAGTTCGTTTCTCGGATCCAGTTTTCTGCAGTTTTTGAGCTTACTCAGTTCCATTTATAAACAAGCTTACATGATTTGTAGGGAAATATTTGTGATGTTGACGGATTTAATTTCGAGAATAACCATGAACATTCAAATTGAGAACCCGCGAGATCCTAACAATGAATTTGCCAAAGCAGTCCGGGATTTGTTCAGCCAACAGCCACCAGAATTCCTGAAACCATTTTTGTGTAAGTTTTCTATACCTTAATACATTTTTGTATCTACTGCAGTTTGGCTCGAAGGACTTTCGATAATAAATAATGGGTATTTTTTTCAGTTTCCTTTCCCTTTTTGCAAGGCATATTGCTCCGATTCGCCAAGGAAACCACTGACTTTTTCGAGAAAGTTTTCAAGCAAATATTGGCAGCACGGAAAAAATCTGGGGAAAGAAATAACGATGATTTTGTGGATTTGGTGGGTGATCTTCTGGAGAAAACGAAATCCGATTCAGAGTTCAAGCGGTTGGGCATCTCAGATAGGACTGTCATAGCCCAAGCTGTCGAATTTTACATTGCGGGACAGGATCAAATGGCGGGTTCCATGTGTTTTATGCTATATCACTTGGCACAACACCCGGAAATCGAGAAGAAGTTGTATGAGGAAGTAGAGGCGTACTTACTGAGGAATAAAGGAGATGTCAATCATGAGACATTAGGGGAGCTGGTCTATCTAAATGCATGTCTGAATGAAACCATCCGATTGCATCCATCTTTTACCCGCCCGGATCGTTTGTGTTCTCAAGACGTGGAATACAAAGGCGTAAAAATCCCTAAGGGAATGACTGTGATTATACCCATTTGGTCCTACAATCGAAATCCAAAGAATTTCCCCGACCCAGAGAAGTTTGATCCGGAACGATACATGCCGTCTAACAAGAACAAATTGGACCCCATGGCTACAATGTCCTTTGGTCATGGACCCCGAATGTGCATCGGGATGAAATTTGCTCTCGAGTGCATGACGGTCGCCACAATTTACTTTATCAAGAATTTCAGATTTAAAATTAAACCCGACTACAAACCCACTTATCTCCCGGGAATAATATTTGCTGCCATGCTTTTCGAAGTGCAATTTGACGTTTCAGCTCGTAAACAAGAATGATTTTTACCCATACATCGATACATTTGTATTTTAACCCACGCCTATTGCAATATTATCTTTCAATCGCAAAATAAATAATACTCAAATTGAGATCGTTCAACAGTTCATCGTGTATGTATGTATGTAATTACACTGTGCAATATTTTAATTACCACCTTTGGTATTAAACTAAAGTGAAACGAGCGCTGGGAACGTGTGGGAGATATTTTTATTAAAGGAGAGCAAAAACATCTCTACAGTGCTAAAAGAACTTGGAACTCATACAAATATTTATAAATTAAGTGATATTTTATTTACCATTTTGGCAAATACGAATTGACAGCTGACATAAGATTCTCATGTTATAATATAGCATACAAGTATCATACATAATATACGAAAACAAATTGTTTTTTTTAATACATACAATTTCCCCCACTGGTTCACACCTTCACATTGTGACAACTCAAATTTTTTTTGGATAAACTTAGTTATCCATCATTTCTATCTACATTTCAGCAGATATATAAAGTACACTGGTAATTGTTTTTTAATATTTATATATTACAAGAACTCCCTGAATATCTAAAAGCCATCATACTTTTGTAATCAAAGTTATTGAATATATGCAATCATCGTAATAATTTATTATTTTGTCTAAAAAACCCCTGCCTCCCATTCCTTCTACATGTAATGTACTATATCAAATAATAGCAACAAATATCTAAAAAAAAAACCTCACACGCACATTTTCACACATATATGAAGTTGTGAAAAGTCATGTAACTACACAATTTATTAACAATAACATAATATAATTATTTATATATTAACTCTTTTCTTTTTACGACTATCGTTTACGGATTGCGGAATTTTCATATATAATAAATGGTAATCATAAGTATAAAATAAAAAAAATTATTGCTGCCATTTTACACATGAAATACTGTCGAACAAAATTGACACATAAAAAGGTAGTATTTTGTATCCATTTTTCCTCCCCAATGCTTTCATGGCATACATCATATTAATTATGCATTCAAGGTTTGATTGTCACCGATTGACATTGTGTGACGCACAAGCTGTAATTTTAATTGTTGTAAAATAATGTCGAAGTACTATAATGTGCACCTCCAATGCAGTCCGGAAATAATTTCACATATATTATGTATACATATATATTTTTAATACACAATCGTTCCGACACTTATAATAATAACTTGCTGTATACAGTAGCATCAAATGTCCCAACCCTTTTAAATATTATTGTTACCATGTTCGCAAAAAAAAGAGAGGAGGAGAGAAAACCATGGAAAACCTCTTTTACGGATGTTCAGAGAGCAATTGCTGAAAAGGAAAATGCAATGCTTATGTGTTTTAACCTCGATAATTCCCTTCATTAATTGCCACCGTGAAGACAAAAAGTGAAAGTCCATGAGCTCTGATTGAGAAAACAAGAGACTGATTTTAAGAAGATTTGGTTTTTTCACAAATTAATTGGGTTTTATCATTTAATTCTTCTCCCTCCTATCTCTTTTCTACGTGCAGTTCGGCCTAATAATTTAAGTATTAATAATAAAAATCTAAAAGGGTAATTCACTAGAAATTCACATTAGATAGGATTTGATAAAGGATTAAGAAAATTCCTTTTTGTCATTACAACAGTAATTGAATAGTCATTGCTTAGAGATTACGCATATTTTACTACTGTACATATTTTTATATGTACATTACATGGTTTTTTATCAGCCAATACTCACGCTCCACCCTTTAGTTGCCAGTCGACTCTCTCTGTACTTAATGGTAATGGTAATAATCATGCTCTTTATTTTAAATTGCCTCCTATTTGCTGTATAAATGGAATTTTTTTGCTCATAGAGGAAATGGAACTTGTATGTAGCCGAGAGAAATTACAACTATACAACTATTTAAAGTGAATCAGACGCCTTATTAAGTCCGGGTAAAAATGGAAGGGATTTTGAAGCCAGCAGAAGTGCTATAGCTCAAAACATTTTTCGAATGAAACTGCGTTTAGACAGAGAGAGAGAGAGTCCACTGTATTTTTGTCCCTATCCCTCATTTTATAGTCGTAAGAAAGAATTCACACGAGGAATTTTACTACCATCTAAATACAATTACATCAGCCCAATGCGAGTTAAGCAGATTAATAAAAAAAATATCAACAGTGTTCCGAATCTCCATAATGTTTATGGATTAAGTATGAGAGGAAATCGAAATACAAAATATGTACATAACCAATATTTTATTCTGGTATAGGGGAATTATATAGGATTTAATGATTGACAATTGTCCCCAATACTTTCCCCAGTAGTGCACATTGAAAACGTCTGCTGCTATAGTACTATACAACCTATGCCATTCAACCCTTTTTCTGGATTTTTGCGTAAAAAAAAATCTTGTCTTGTTCATAAGGAATTTTACAGAGGAAAGGGTAGTAAATTTTTTTTAATAAGAACTATTACATTAACTATTATATGCACTTCAACCACGGACGCTTGACTCAGCAGAGATCAAAGAACTGACGGACTACGCACAAACCACGACCATGTATAATCATCATCGTTGCTCTATTTAAAAAGTATTTTCTCTGCACACAAATACAGTATATCTGTACATACATTCACTCTAAATTTCTTACATTTACTATTATATAGTGAAAATACACGTACAGAGACTACAACTGGCTCTTATGCCCTTATTACAGATATTTTGTATACATACATGCAAACCTGCCATTGATAGTAATAACAATTTACTTTTTTTTTAAAAATGCTCATAAAAAAACAAACTTATGCCTCTTATCCCGGTTCAATATATAAGTTAACTTCCATACAATTTTTTTTGCGGCTCGTACACACAACATAGGCGAGTTCCTTCATCGTTATCATCATTTAATTAAGAACAAAGTATGACAAATAATAATAAATGCAAAAAAACCATTTATACAACACGTAATAACAATAGTAATAATGTGCCACAGCATTATAAATAATTTTTCCCTCGTGATTTATTGCTTTTATGCATTTTCCTTCATCTTGCAAGAAAACTAAAAAATACTGGTATCAGTAACAATGATTAATTATTACCCTAATACAAAAATACCTGTAACAGGAAACAAAATCTACGATTTTATACATATTTTGAAATTGTTGAAAAAATTGGCTTTTTGACCACGACCAATAGTATTTGACAAAGTGGAAAAGGTGATTAATTAGTTCTGTTGAATCTATTACACTTACAAGTAACTAGGTTCATATGATGTATTATATAGTCTTTAAGAAACAAGGCAGGAGTTGCAGTATAAACAAATCTCTACACGATTGGACAAATATACCGCAGCTT
Organism: Disparrhopalites patrizii; assembly: GCA_034698585.1. Lineage (NCBI taxonomy): Eukaryota > Metazoa > Arthropoda > Collembola > Symphypleona > Sminthuridae > Disparrhopalites > Disparrhopalites patrizii. Next base: position 7,379 of record JAQGBT010008105.1, read on the forward strand.
CCTTTGCTTTCTGTCTAAAAAATAAATTTTGTATACATTTTCCAAACTCAAATGGCAAACTCGTATGTGCAGTAGGTTAATCTTGACCTGAACGTGCTTTACTGTTATTATTATGCTGAATTTTCAAAAAACGTTTCTAAGTTAATATGTACATATTCCTTTTTACATGATAAATTTCGCAGATTGAACGCGATTTAACTATATTTTGTAATAATGGGTTCTTACAATTACTGCTTCCTTCACTATCTCGTTCACTACGAAAAAAAACATTTTAAGTACTCCATTGGATGTCTACGTCCTTTTGCCAAATGTGATAATACTCATATGTGCTTTCTTTTTACACAATTACATTTTAATACTCACACTCCAGGCAGATTTTTTGCCCATCTAATAATAATGTCCAACTTGGTAAACGTTGTACGATATCTTCGTTTGTATGTGAGTACTAAAAGGAGACCAAAAAATAAAACAACAAAAGATTTTAAAAAATACTCAGTTCTTAAATGTATAAATATATGTACCTATGTAATATTGATATTATACAATGTCGTGCATAATTAGTAACAAAACACTTACATTATATTACTATTAACATTTGATTTATTGCTATGTGAATTATTGCACTGTGTAGCTCCTACGGCGTTTGAAGAAGACGTAGCAGTGCTTTTTTTTATCCGTCTTTTTTCTTATGCTTTCCTCCCACTATAATAATTATAAATATTTTGCAGCAACCCCCATATAATGGCTGATAAATCAAATGTACATCATTATTTTTCAGCTTTGACGCTTTGTTGCAGAGCAATGACAAATAATTCCTCTGTGAATTAGGTATCATTTGAAAGAGGGCGACTTCGACTTCATTTTTAAGTGCCCTTCTGTCAATGAAAAATTACAATTCCTTGCCAGTGTCCTGCAACAAAGCGTCAAAGCTGAAAAAACATGATGTAACTTTGATTTGTCAACCATGTGTACATATTTTTTTTACTATTTATATTGGAGACAATTTTTTGTTATTTACTACTCCCATGCTTTCTAGTATGATAACTCCAAAAACTTTTTTTTATCGACAGGTTTCAAATGTATTATCGAAGTAGTTTTAAGTGCTTTTAAAAAAAGCTATTATTAGTTCTTAAGCAGTTGTAATCTCACAGCATAATAATAATAATATTTGTCGAGTGAGTGGGAGACATTTCTTTCCCTTTCCCTTGGCGCAAATGTGAATGTAAGCATTACTTTCTTTGTTGTAATTATTACTACAGAGCGAATTGGTGGAAATACCTTCTTTTTTTGATTTTCTTAAATATTATTATTTTGTGTGTACGACACCACTATTATAGCGTGAAGCAGATTGTAAAAGTTGCAATATAATAATAATAATAAACGATATATTTTTTAACGATAAGTGTGAAATGTGTGAGACTATCACGAACCTCTAATACTCTCGACTAACAAATAGTAGTAAATTGCTTCTTTTTATACATACATACTTGTAATTTGTATTTGTGTCTTGTGTTGTATTTACTCAGTGAGATATTAAATTATTCAAGTCTTTACTACCTGTAGGATCTTACTCTATTACTACACGATTACTTACAAATAGTGATACTGAATTGTTTTCAAACCGCAAAAGGTTGTAATATATAAGCAAATATATATAATATTCAAGACTTATTACGCTAATAGTAAATATTTAAGTAATTATTTCTAAAATGTACTTAATGCTGATGATTTTATTTTTCTGTAGTAAATTTTTTTGTTTAAATATTCTTAGGAGACACGAGTAGCTGGAGCTTGGGCAAAGAGGACTCCTTGGTACATGATGCCATTGATTTCCATGGACACCACGAGCGATGTGTCCACTCCGCGGCCGTCGCTCCTAGAGTTAATTTTTATGTGAGTCCCGTGCAAAGAAGCTCCAGTCGGGGTGGTCATTTGTCCACGAGAGACAGGTGTTTCCGGCTCCTCGATCGCCATTCTCTTAGGAGGTGGAGGTGCACTATTATTTGAATGATGATGGTCATGCCTTTTCCCATTCTCTTTCTCCGCTTGCTGCAATTGGGGGAAAGCATATAAAAAAATTCATTAATTCTCCCAGAAATTAAGCTACACAGATACTACTATAGCAATAGCTCCAAACAAAAATCTTACATCAGCACAAATGGCTAATTGACGGGCTATTGAGCTTAACTTCCTCTGGGAATTCCTTACCTTGGGTGTGTGTGCGCCTTCAGAATTTCTAGTAGGAACTTCAAGATTGAGTGCTTCTTGCTGTGGAGGTAACTTCGGGTCAGGGAGACCTGCACTAACACCATAAAGGTTCCAAAGGGCAGTCACGCGAGACAATTCCGCAGCAAAAGCTTCTCGGGTATTTGCCCCTGCATTTGAATTCGGTGGTGAATTTGGACCTGAAAGGACCAGGAAACATGAACGAAATGAAGAATTAATGGCTTTTGCTTACAAATTTTTTTTTAATATCATCCATTTTTCCTAAACTTCCCATGCTTGAAGGACGACTTTTGTCATTTTGAGGCAGAGATAGATAGACGTTGGAACGTTGGGAGTGCCAGAGGTAAAAACCAGAAGACTAGGAAGTGACAGTCAAAGTGAAATGTGTTGAAAGAGAGAAAGACAGCGGAAAGAAAGAGAAATACGCAGCAAAAAGAAAGCGAGAAATAGAGAAATAAACAGCAAAAATAGAAAGAAAGCGAGAAAGAGAGGAATAAACAGCGAAAAGAGAAAGAAAGCGAGAAATAAACAGCGAAAAGAGAAAGAAAGCGAGAAATAAACAGCGAAAA